>VWZD01000649.1:206694-254945 GCA_013396695.1 Sakesphorus luctuosus
GGAGAGGAGAGGAGAGGAGAGGAATGAGCTTTACACCTGAATCAGAGCTAAATGGGGTAGCACCTTCCTGTGAAGCAAGGATGGCCAGGATTTTCCATGCTGGCTATGAATTATTCCTAGAGCCACCAGACAAACTCTAAAATCACATGCCAACCATATTTCACCAGGCAGAGCAAGGGGGTTGCAGTCTCTCTTTTGCTCCACACCACCTGTACCCAGGCAGGGGGGTAGTAGGGGATGCAGGACCCCCTTTCCAGACATTATCCACAAAGGCATGGGCACACAGGGGCAGAACAGTTTTCCCCAAGGACCTTTGGATTTCTGCCACCCTAACAGCATGGCTCAGGCCTCACACCTCTTTTTGCATGCAAAATTTGAATACTTAATTAAAAAGTTGCTGTGACGCCCATGAGTGTCCTGTGGGTACATCCCGTTGATCCCCACAGCCCAGGGCTGGAGCTGAGAACCCTCCCGGACTCCGAGTTCATTCAAGCAGGAAACAGCAACTAATTCATGAAGGAGAAGATGCTCCAGTTACAGTGAGGGTTTAATCAGCAGCAGGGGGAGGTTTCATTAATCAACCGTCTCACTGCTCTGCGGTTCGAGGGCGAGGAGGGAGTGACAAAGATGGGCCGCTCATCTCCGCCCCACCCCGCTGCTCCGCACCAACCAGGCACTGATGGATGGATGCTCATCCATCCTTGACATGTAACAAAATCCAAAGGCTGCAGAAGAGAATGACTGTATTTTGGCACATACATCCAAGGAATCAGGTCCAGCATCTGCTCAGAGGAGACTGTTCCTGGCCTCACCCCAGGGTGGTCCCGGCTCCGTTTGGCTCCCGGTTGTGCCGCTGTGATGCCACCACCCCCACGGCACAGCTCGGCACAGAAACACCCCCTGTGCCTCATAAACATGGTGATGATTGAGATAATGGAAAGTGCCTCTTAGCCCCTGTCTGCTGCATCAGGATATGAGGCATCTCCTAGCAGCCACAAGGAGGAAATTAATAGGAGCAAGCAGGAGTAACCACTTTGATGCAATTTCCTTGGGAGATAGTGGACCATCTAATCTTTATTGGAGCCCTTTAACCTGTCATTCAAAACTCATGAAGGCCTCCTGCTCACACAGCCTTTACAGATATTAATAGATGATAAAAAGGAATAAATCAAAATAATATTTTACAATTTTATTATTCAGGAGATTTTCTGCCCCCACAGCCTAAAGCACATAACTGGCTGCAATGAACTGTTTCTTTCCAGTGGCACTAAGAGCTGAGTGGGGACATGGCACCCCAGAGGGACCAGCCACCATCTCCCACCGTCCCTTCTTCCTCCCCACCACAGGAAGACTGAGGAGTCCTCCACATCACATCCTGCCACAGCCATCTCACACATATGGCATCCTAGAGAAGCACTTAGGCCATAACACACCACCTCGTGTAGGCAGACAGTGGGACACATGGGGTCACCATTCAGTGCACAGGAGGGCTTGAGGGGGACCTTCAGGATGCCAGAGCAGAAGGCAGTGGGATGCAGACCCTTCCCTGATCCACATACACAGCCCTATGTCCCACAACAGCACGAGGAAGCACAGAGGAACACCACACACATGGGACGGGAGACACAACCATGAGTGGACACCAAGGCTTTCAGGTGGATCTCCAGTTCTTCACCCCTCCCTTCCCACCAGCACCTCCCCACCATGTCACAGGGGTCTTGTGCTCTCACCAAGAAGCACGAGCATCTGTGAGATGTGCAACAGGGACTTGTGGGCTCTGGAGCTGGAAGATATGTCAGAAACATGCCTGAAATGTGCCAGGCTCTTTAGAGGAGAAGGACAGGAAGGATGGGAGTACCAGGGAAGAGCCACCTGTATTTTAATGGAAGAGGATGGGACTGGGAGGGAGGAGATGGAAGGGTCACAGCTCTATGAACACCTCAGTTTTAAGCTTAGGAGCAAGTTGGTGGGTTAGTTGAAGAGGTTTGTTAATATTTAATTACAATTAATTCAAGAGATGCTTTGTCAAAACACCTGAACATAGTACCCTGCAACCCAGTGTCCACAGATTTCTGTTAACACTTCACTTATCCACAAATTCCTGTAATCTGCAGGCACGTGGCTCTTAATTGCTATTATTACCAATTAGCTTTTCTTTCCTGTAATTATGCCGTGCTTGCCTAAAGCCTCCCACAGTTTGGGGGGAGGCTGATGCCTTCTCCTTCATCCTAAAGCTGCAGAGGCTGCAGCCCTCCCCTCTTGCTGCTGCCCATGTCTCCCTCTTTCTGGGGGAGCTGAACCGTGAACCTCATGCCTAAAATGAGGCAGAACCCCTCAGGGCCCTGCAATGCCACGGCAGGATCCATAATCCTTCCGATGGGAAACTCACAGTCAAGTGCAGGACTCGGATGGAGGGCTCCAGCCCAGAGGGGAGCAATAAATCACCCCACTAATGGCCAGGGCAACGATTGTCCTCGTTTAAGGGCTGCTACAAGACTTTCCCACAGCTGGCAAGGTCTGTATCCATGACAGTGTCTCAGACAAGCACGGGATGAAGCTCTGCCTCAGCTTTCCCAGGGGGAAGAGGCTCCTTCTCTCGGTGCTCAGGCTGTGGCACAACCTGCATCTCTTCAACCCAGAGGAGAATTAATTGATTGTTGATTATGTGGGCTGGATAAGATTAATGATGTGCTTAACTATCCATTTCCTTGTGTTTAAGCACCAGGGGTATGTTTGGAAATGCTGAGGCACGTGCTGCTCAGCAGGGCTGGATGCTTGGCACTTACACCCCCCCAGCCCAACGCTGCCCGTTGATCCATCATCCTGCCTGCACACTGGGAATGCCGTGCATCCCAGGCGGGATTTACCAGCAGGATCTCTTTTCCAGCGCTGGAAAGTTTTGGGGTGGGAGGGAGCATCTTGCAGCGAGATGTCATCACTGGATGTTTGCACAGGGGAAAAAATTGATGTAAGTTGACCTCGTGTCCGAGGGTTGATTGTAAGGATCAGGCTACAGGGCTGGGTACAGCTGGGGGCTCCCAGGCAGAGCTGAACCTCCCTCCCTGCCCCTCCCAGGCTTGAAGCAGGGATGTGGGCATGTCTTATATAAGGCAAACAGCCAGGGAAGGCACCACAGACCTGTGTCCCCACCATCCCCTCCCTCCACGCTCCAGCTCACGCAGGCAGGATGGATTATCGAAGCAGTCAAGGCACTGCAAGCATTTCACTGCTTAAAACTTTCCTGTATGCTGCACAATTATATTCCAGGAGTCCCAGAAAGAGCTGGAGATAAGTGGGATCTCTCTGCTCATCCATCCCTGCTCCTGCCTGAGGCAAGACACTGTCACAGCCTCTGTGGAAAGGGTGTGGGGGTATCCAAGCATTTCATTCCTCAAACTAAATCCTCCCAGTTAGCACCTGGAACTTGTACTTTTTAATTACTCTCTCAGGGAAGCTTTAGTCAAAAGAGGGAAAAAAGAAGAAAGGAAGAGAGAAAGGAGACGTCTCCTCTACATTAACTTGCTCTAAAGCTCCCTGGGGAGGCAGAGTGGCATTTTTCCTTCTCGGGTTTTAAAATAGGAGCTTCTCCAAAGCCTTACAGATCCAGCAGCGATTCAGGGAGCCTCCCTCCTGCCCCCACCCTCGCTGGCACCCCACTGTGCTCCTTCACTCACAGCAAACCCAGGCAGAAACACCTCATCATTCCCATGCCCTGCATGTCCCTGCTGGGGCAGAACTGACCCCATTTGCCAGGTATTCCCCAATTCACACTTGTTTTGGGTTCCCTTTTGGGTCCAGTGCCTTTCCAGGGCAAACCCAGCATGTGTAAGCACACCTGTGGCACTCTGGCACAGCAGGTGATAAAAAGCTGGGTTAGAAGCAGCAGCACTGCACGAGATGGAGCTCCCAAGCAAAGCTGGAGGTATGGAAAGAACTTCCACATGCAAAGGCACTAAAGAGCCTGGATGATCCAGCCTTGCTCCGAAAAGGGATGTGGAAGCACCCACCAGCACCCCACCCCTGGGAGGTTTGAGGACACCACGGGCCAGGAAAAAACGAGGAACTGCTGCTCATTGCATGTACAGCCTGCTGGAAAAAGATTCAAGGCCCACCCTTTCTGCAAACAAGACTTTATCACTAAGCAAAAAACCTGGCTCCTAAACCCAACACTTTCTGCATGAAGCTCACAATTTTTTGATGAAACCTCCCCAAAAAAGAGAAGAGATGCTTGCTAGAAATGCCTTGTGAGTTTTGCAGACACCAGCCATGCAAAATGTATCTTTAAATACACTGAAAATATAAGAAAAAAACCCATCAATTTTTTAGCCTTTAAGTTGATTAGTCCCATTAATGGTGTTTTAAAAAGCTCTCCTTGCCATCCCACTGCCACCAGCCAGGACACCCTCACAGAGCCCTTTAGCTGAGAGACATCATCCAGGCAAATCAACACCCACACAGAATTGTGTGCTACAGAAAACTGTCATTTCAAGGATGCTGTGATTACAGGGGCAGGCATTTGTGCAGCCAGAATGGCTTTCCAGGGCTCCCTGCTCACCTTTCCAGGCAGTGCCAGTGGAGAGGGGACACCTCAGGCTGCAATGCATTTGGGTTTCAATCCCTTTGATATGATGATGACATCAGGATGTGGCTGCAGTTTGGGAGGAAAACCAACAGAATCAGGCAGGTTATCACCCACACACTGGGGAGGGGGGATGTCATCTCCCCATCTTCAAAGGGCCACGAGGGTGCTGCCTCCCCACTCTGCTTTCATGTCCCTCGTTATCCTCCCTGCAAACATCCAAGCAGGGAGTGGGTGCCTGTTGCCAGAGGTTTAATTGCATCCCTATGTGATGCTCTCCTGTCATGTCTGCCCTCCTGCATCTCTGCTGGGGAGGGGGCTGGGGAGGTTTTTACCCCCACACTTCCACTTTTTAATGATCTGATTCCCTTTTATATCAAGCCAAGTGTTTCTCTGGAGTGTCTCAGCCCTGGCACTGCCACCCTCCATGAGGAATCCACAAATTAATCCACAGAGGTTCCTGTATCGAGAGCAAGGTCACACTCCAGGGAGGAGGAGTGGGAGGGTACCTGCATCCAGCCTTCCTGACCACACTAAGAAAGGAGAAGGAGATCAGATCCAGCCCTGAAATACCTCATAAGCCACCAAATCCCAACATCCAGTTCTTGTAGGGCAAGGAGAGCAACCCAAATGGAGAAACAGGGAAGTCCAAGCATTGCCAGCCCTCAAGTATCCTCACGCTCCCAGGGAGATGAGCACATGTCCCCAAGCCATGCCAAAAACCACAGCACCTTGGGGACAGGACACCCCAGCAGAGTCTTGTCCCAGGGCAGGATAAAACCTCATTTTGGAGCAAAGTTCACCATTTTTGAAGCCAAACGCACAGATTTTGGGTCACCCAGAGATGGTCCTGCCTTGGGGCTGTCTCAATTACAAACAGCACCCACCCTGCTGTGTTCCCTTCTTTCAGCACTCTACAGGCAGGAACTCATGAGATAAACATGAGCTTCCCAGCATCTGGGCTGGAATCCTGTGTGCCATGGGCTCCATCCCTCCCGTTGCACTGAGGAATGCAGCCCCAGCTCCACGTGATGCAGCTGGTTAATTAAACCAGCCCTCCACCTCTGGAGGAATGGGCTTAGATCCGCCCTGGGACACATGGAAATTAAAGTCAGCGGCTTCTGAGTCAGCCTGCCATGGTTTATTCATGGAGGAAAGTAAAATTCAGTGTGGTGTTACCCTTCTCAGGGATTTTTTTTTTTACCTGTTTTTCTTCTCAAGGATGAGAAGTGAATTGAAGCAGGATAGGATTTCAAAGGTGCTTGTGGGATAGGGAGCTGTGCAAGGCAGATTAGAGGCAACAGGGTTGGGTGCCTCTCTGTTTGCCTCTCCCAGAAATCCCATCCTTCATCAACCAGGGATTTGCTCCCCTGGGGTGGAACGAGGTGCTCACAGACCAAGCCCCGTGTGCTTCAACAGAAGCAAAATGCAGCTGATGATCACCCAGAAGCAGTGTTTTTTCTCCAGGAAGGCATCCTTGGGAAAATTAAGGGTCTCTGGATGCAGAAGAGCTTCAAAATGAACTGTTCAGGTAGAATCATGGCCCTAAACAAGGAGCAAAAGCCTAGAGCAGGGCGTGGAAGCAGCAGGTTTGGACTCCCACGTGCCCTGCTGCTCACAGCTTCCCAACAGGTCCAGTTAATCACCACTCAGCTTCACTTTCTCTGTTTTTCATAGTTGGGGGGATTTTGAAGGTCCACAGAGAAAATCTGTCCCAGATTCATGCAAAGGGAAGAGCAGGCACGCCCTGGGCAGACAGTGCCATGGGCTGCCAGCTCAGCACAGAGCAGGGAACTCACTTTGGTCTCCAAAACAGCCAAAGGTGGGAAAAACCACCAGGCTTCCCAAGGTCACCTTTGCAAATCACTGTTCTGCCACTTGGGTTTTGCTCTGCTTTAGTTTCCACTTCAGGCTCCAGGCTGAGGCTGCCCAGTCCCACACCCACCAAAGCTTCCTTCTCTTTCCATAAACCATCAAAATTGCAATTCCCAACCTTCTGCTCCAGCACTTTGCACATGGAATCAGGGGTGAAATGTGGCTGGTGGGCACGTGGCACAGCTCATGGAGAGCCCCCAGCCCACTTCCCTTTCTCCCTGGTGTTTCAGCCATTCCCTGCTGGGGATTAAAGCACAGCTATGGAGCAGAGGAGGGAAGTGCTGCAGGGAAGGATGAGGCCGGCACCGCCTCTCCGAGCACCCACTTCCAGTGATCAAACCAAATAATTTGATCAAACTCCAGACAATTCCCACACACATGCAGGGAGGTTTCCAGCAGACATGTGGCCACGGCAGTAATAGGCACCGGCTGCTCCTCACCATCCTAACACTGCCCGAGCTCATTATTCTGAGTCAACAAATGAAAGGGGAATGAAGTTCCCAGCAACGATTTGAGGCTATTTAACCTCCTTATATTCTTTTTTAAAAACAGATTTAGCAGCTGCAGCCTGTCACAGGCTCGTCCCTCTGCCAGCCCCGCAAGCAGGAGATTCCAGTGCCTAAAGGAGCTCCAGGAGAGCTGGAGAGGGACTTAGGACAAGGGCCTGGAGTGACAGGACAAGGGGGAATGACTTCCCACTACCAGAGGGCAGGGACAGTGGAAAGAAATTCTTCCCCATGAAGCTGGTGAGGTGCCCAGTGAGTTTGGAGCAAACAACTGGGGTATTCATTCAGGCCAGGAAATGTCCCACAAACACAACCCCTAGAGATGCTCTCCCCTCAGCCCAGGCATGGGGCTCCATGGAGTGAGAGATGAACTGCAGCAGTGTGAGACTCCAGAGTCGATGGACACGGGCTGGAAGCCACACGGAAGAGCCAATACTTCCATGTAGCGCAACCCCAGCACATGATGTTCACTCCTCAAGGCTGGCTGAGCTATTGAGCCACCTAATGAGCAGGGAAACGAGCCGGCGCGGAAAGTCATGGAGGAGCTCAGGAAGCAGCTCCTCCCTGGGCACAGAGGTGCTGGCAGGGGCTGGGGTCAGTCACAATGCCCCTGAAAATCTCTCCTTTGCAACCAGTGATTTTGGGAACCACTGCTGTCCCTCCGTAATTCCAGTCCCTCTTCCTGGGAAATCAGGGTGGCACCGGGCTTGCTGAAGCCCAGTCCCCTCCTGGCTGGGAAGCAAACATCTCCTGTTCCTAACAGGAATTAATTAAGCACCTCTTCCTCCTTCGCCAGCTCACACCACGCAGTGTCCCCTCAATCTAGAGAACATCAAGTGCTTATTAATTATGTCTGAAGTGGTTCCTCGTTAGTGCTGACACAGTGAAGGATGAGTCACCCCAGGATGGGGCTGGGGGAGAGCTTCAGCCACAGGGCCTGGCTGGTGCTGCCAGAGCAGGGATGCTGGCACGGGCATGGACACACAGACACATGGACACACGGACACAGAGACACACAAACACACAGCTTCCTTGTGTCTGTGCCATGGCACTGGAGGGGTGGTTGGAGCAGGACAGTTCCATCCTGGTGGAGATGAGCCTTGGGGAGCTGCAGTTTGGCTCACTGCTTAAGCACCATGCCCAGGGATGGATTGGCCATAGGAGGATGGACTTGCCATGAGAGGACATCCCAACCAAGGCACAACTGCTCTACCACATCCCTCATCCACCCCAAGAGTCCCATGCACAGAATTAATTAGAAAAGTAATTAAGAGAGTTTTCCTATGAATATTTATAACAAAATGAGCCATAATTACTCTTCTTTGGAAGAAAGTTGCCTTCCTACCCAGCTGCAGAGAGGAGAGAGGACACACACCACCAACCACAGGGGTGACCTTTGAAAATCCCTTCTTGCCAAACCATTCCATGATTCCTGCCCCAGCTCACCCTCAGGCTGCTGTGGGGAGGCAGGGAAGGAAGCCCCCAGACCATGAAGGGACCTTCTAAAAATGGTGTGAACACTTTGGCACTGCCCATGTTGGGGCCACCACCAGGGACAGGAGGTATATCCAAAGCTACAGGGTGGGACAACACCCACTAACCCCACCTCTGAGCCCAGACAGCTTCTCCCTGCTGGAATTTCCACCCATGTCCCACGGCAGTGATAGCAACAAGAGGGCAAAAAGAATTAGTCTCCTCCATCCTCAACATCTGCTCCACATAAGTCAAAGCCACATGAGATTGCAGGGATTTACTGTACGTAGGCAGCTCTGGAAGCTTTTCTTAGCTGTGAAACATAATTTGCACCTTGGGCTCTCTAAGAATAAGTTGTCTTCAATAATAACACATGATTAAGAGCTCAGGAGTAGATCCGATATGGAGCAGGAGATCTGTGATAACTCCAGGTCTCACCCTGTCACCCTCAGCCCAGCACTGCCACCCCCCCTCTCCTGCTGTGCTGAATCAGATGCCTGTGGTAGAACTCGGGGATTTGGGTTTAGCCAGAAAACAGCAGCCCTTGGAAACACCCAGAAAACCTGAGAACCTTTTTCCTGGGCCCAGGACCATTTTAAATCCCCCATTTTACAACAGAGCAAAACCCACAAGCATCAAAGTAGTCCCTGCTCCCGAGGAGGATGATTGGATCCCTCTGCACCACAGAGGGGGCACATGTGCCAACGTGCACGAACCCATCCCAAAGCTATGGCCAGGGTAGGTCTGCAGAGCCTGGATACAGATAGCTACTATAATACAGTAAAAAATAAAAACATAAGTCAGTATCATGTCTCACCTCCAGGGTAATTTACCCTCTGGGCTGCAGACCTGACAAAGCTGGGTGAAATTCAATTTGTAGTTCCCCAGGTATGTATTTCCCAGGATGCTCCTTGCTTTTACAGACAAGTTTTAGGCAGCAAAGTCCAGAAACCAGACCTGATGTTGGAGCCCTCTGGTGTGGCACATACTGTGCCCCAGGCTTCACAACTCCTCCCAAAACAGCAAGGATGTGGCAAAGCTCTGCCTGCACCAACCAGAGCATCATCTGGGAGAGGTCTCAGGGAGGGAGGAGTTGGGACAAGACAAGAACAGTGTTATCTCAGGAATGGCTCCCTGCTCACAGGGATGCTGCCACTGGGAGCTCAGTGATGCTCATGCAGGATGCAGACACACTGAGAGCACTGAGGTGACCAGCTTGCACTCCAGCCCACGGCTCTCCTCCCTAAAATCCATCCTCACACAGTAAATATGCTACAAGGCTAGTCCCAGGTATGAACACAAAAACCAAGTGATGCAGTTCCCCTCCCATGCCATTAATCATGTTTTCTCAGCTGCTGCACGCTGGGTGAGACTCCCTGGGGAGTCCAGGGAGGAGGAACAGCCATTCCCCCCTGCAGTGGGTGCAGAACTTAATCTGAGGTGCCCACAACAGAACATTTATTCTGGTTTGATGCTCCCACAGCCGAGGCGTGGATCATTTCTCGGCCGTGCCTCTGCTGCACTGGCTGCAGACGGATGGGTTTTCCCATGGCTCCTCCAGAGCCCTGCTGAAGTGTGTGAGCAACGCTGTGATTTAATCACCCCACTCCTGCTCTCCACACACCCTCGGAGAGCCAAGGCACCAGGCGTGACAAATGGCCACTCCTGACACTCTCGGAGCTGACACCCACGGCACCGCTCCATTTGTCACCGCCCGGGCGCACCACGGCCTTTGCAGGGGGAGAAAATTAAAACCTCAGTATCTGCACTGATTGCTTTTCCCTCATCCTGGTGGGCCCCATCCTTCCTCTGCAGTGTCCCAGCTGGCACGTCCAAAGCTCCTCCCACAGCCAGGGGAAAGCAGGGCAACTCCTTCCACCTGGTCCGTGGCTTTTCACCACGGCCCATTACACGATGGGTCACTCAATCATTAAAACATCATCAACAAAGGTCTGTTTCCCCAAGCACAAGTTGCAGGAGACCTGCAAAGCCCAACTGCAGCCCAGCTCAGCTTCCAAATCATGCCTTGTACATGAGAGTGCTGATGAATGATATCATAGCTTGGGGGGGAAAACAATCCATTTTATTACCAGTATTGAATCACAGAATCATTTAGATTGGAAAAGCCCTCTAAGATCATTGACTCCAAGCGTTAGTCCAGCACTGCCAAGCCCACCATTCAACTGTTCCCAAGTGCCACATCCACACATCTTTTGAACACTTCCAGGGATGGCAATTCCACCTCTTCCCTGGGCAGCCTGTTCCAGACCTCGACAGCCCTTTCGGTGAAGAAATGTTCCCTAAACCTCTCCTGGTGCTACATGAGGCTGTTTCCTCCTTCCTGTCACTTGATTCTCCCTTGCTACCACCTTCTTTTCAGGGAGCTGGTAGAGAGTGAGAAGGTCCCCCGTGAGCCTCCTTTTCTCCAAGCTGAGCCTCCCCAGCAACCTCAGCCACTCCTGCTGCTCCAGCCCCTTCCCCAGCCAAGACCAAAACCTCTTTTTTTGTTTTTTTTTTTTAATTATTATTACCATGCTGCTGGGACAGAGATTGGCACCCTAAGACTTTGCCACGGGCTGTAGGGTGCAGCACAGCCCCGAACATGGGTGAGATTCCCACCCTTGGCAAGTGAACCGCAGCAGAACGGCGCCGGCCAGAGCCCTTCCCAAAGGAGCTCTCTCGTGACTTTAAGAAAAAAAAAAAAAAACAAAACAAAAAACCCCAAAAAGGAACAAGTTTTAGAAAGGCTTTCAAAGTCCCTGGCTGAGTCACTGGGTTTGCCAGGTGCTGGCTGTTTGCAAACAGGGGTGAAACAATGCGGGTGCCGGACATGGGCCGGATCCGGCGCTTCCTTGCGGCTCTCCCATTGTCCAGGAGAACAATCCCTGCTCCGGCCAGAGAGCAAAGGGCCTTCAACATGATGGCAGCAGGGTGAGAGCCAGGTCTCTGGGCTGGGAAAGTGGATTGGGTTGGGAGAGGTGGGTGGGTTTCACATCCCCACCACGGCAGGGATGCTCATGGATCCGTGCCCGTGGTGGGTTTCACATCCCCACCACGGCAGGGATGCTCATGGATCCGTGCCCGTGGCAGCCCCTAAAAGTGCACACAGAGCTCTGCACCCCAATATCCCCCAAAAAACAAAACTCCCCAAGCACTTCAGTTACCACAGAAAGTTTCCTAACTGGATCACTAACAAGCCAAGGGTTTGGAAGCAGATTTATAAAGAGGCTCATGAAAATACTCTTTGCAGAAGGAATCAAGTGGGAATTTTTTTTTCTTTAAAGTTGGAATCAATATAACCCTCAAAAGTTCTCATAATAGGGAGGGGAAATATATAAACAACCCATGGAACCATTTAAGGAGGAAAAAAATGATGTGCAGGAACATAAAGCTCAACATTGCAGCTCAGGGGCCATTCCCTAATCCCTCCAAGGCCACTGCAGCAGCAAAGGTCTGGCTCAGGAAGCCCAACATTGAAGTCAGCAATGCTCACCTGGCCTCCACTCATGCCTTCCCCAGGCCATTTTCCAAGTTTCTCCTTCATTTCTCCTTTGGAGGGCTCTGGATCACAGGGGTGATTTGAGGACAGAGCCATGGAGTGGGGGCTGTGGTGCCTGAGCCTCCTCTCCAACAGCAGCCAGGACATGAGGACCTCACCCATCCCTGCTCTGGGCGATGAAAAGGGCCTGAATCCACCAGAGGCACATTTTGGCTAATAATATCTAATTAAGGCTTTCATTAAAACCCATCACACCCATCAGGAAAAAAGTTAACAAGGTTTTCCTGGACATTTTCCTTGCAAAATTATCATGGAGGTTAATGGATGTCTTCATTAATGCATAATTTCAGAAAAATCACACTTTCTTCTTTTTCTCTCTCGTTTTTTTGGTGAGTCCAATGTTTCTCCTCGGCAGTGTGGCCGTGGTAAAACTGGGCTGCCTGTTCCACCCAGTGGTGGAAGCAGGGAGATCGCTGCCAGGGAAAGGCAAAGCCCCTGCAACAATGGGGAGCATCCCTCCATCCCTCCGGCATCAGCGCCAGGATTCGGGAAGAGCTGGGAGAGGTGCCACTTCCCAGCACACTCCAAGCAGGGGGAGCGGCTTGGGCTGACGCAGGATGGGAGAGGGGCAGGAAACTTGATATTGTGCCAAAAGAGAAAACAAAAGGGGAGGAAAAAAAAGGAGGAAAAGGCTCATTTTGAGCGGTGGAGGTTTGTGGCTCAGCTAAACCTGGAACAGAACACCCCCTGGATAGGAGGAAAGCTTCAAATCCCACTTCCAGACCCACAGAGAAACATTTTCCCTGGAAAACCACTTAAAGCACCGTGAGCATCAGCTGCTGAGGTTCCCTTGCACCAGGTGCCAGGCAGAGACCCCAAGGTGCATCAGCCATGTGTCCCCTGGAGCAGATTGGGATGGAGAGGCTTTGGAACAAACTGGATGACCTCATTCTGGTCCCCAGGAAAGAACTTGAAGAATCTCTGAGAGGTTTTAAGCCAAATGATTTATTTTTTTGTCTGTAGGCTCCCCAGCCCTTGTAGCACCTGCCCTGCTCTGGGATGCTGCCAGCCCCATCCCGAGCCCTGCTAAACCCAATCCAAGGGCAGGTGGAGGGAGAGAGGGGCAGCCCTGCTAAACTCAATCCAAGGGAAAGTGGAGGGAGAGAGGGGCAGCCCTGCTAAACCCAATCCAAGGGCAGGTGGAGGGAGAGGGGGGCAGCCATGCTAAACCAAGTCCAAAGGCAGGTGGAGGGAGAGAAGGACAGGGCAAGCATTTTCTTTTTACCATTTTGGTTTTCCCCTCTGTTTTAGAGGAGAAAAAGTGCAAAGAGAGATCACTTGTGGGACAGGGAAGCTGGAGTGAGACGCTGGAGGTGTGGAGAAGTGACCAAAGTGCTTCCCAGCCGTGAGGAAGTGCATGGACCAGCAGCATGGACTAAAAATAAAAAACTAAACCACCCTAAAAAGCAAAATAAGGGTCCTTTCTGCAGCCCTTGTGATACCTGGTGTGCTCACCCTGCCCCAGGCATCAGGGCATGGAGCGGAAGCATCCTGGGGTGGGATAGTTACACTCCAAGACACAGCAGGGCAGGGTCCGGGGTCCCCACGACATCCCTTGCTGCCATTCACCCATGGGACAGAACCAACACCACCTTCCTCAGACAAGAAAACCTCTCCTGGGTGCCCCACCATGGCACAGGGGAACCAGGGCTGGACCACAGAGCAGGGAAGAGGCAGGCAAGGGCACAGCCAGGGATCAGACACCGTTCACAGCCCAAGCAACAATTTGATTGTGAAAACTTGACATTTCCCTCGTTTTAAGTGTTAGCAAATTGCTCTACTGCTAATTACAAAATGTTCGTAATTATTATTTTTAAAAATCACTTTGTAAATCCCATTGTATCCAATCTTCTGTGTTGGCTAAGTAGAAGAAATCAACAATTATCACTGAGGATGCACAGTGGGAGGGGACGATAATGGGAGACCAGCGGGAAGCTACTCACTCCTTGGCATTCAAATGGTGGGACATTTCCCCCTGCCCTGCCCCTTTCCCAAATCCAGCCCTCCACACACAATGCAGGAGAGGGAAGGACAAAAGGAGAAAGGAGACACAGAAACCAAATGGATGAAGGAGACCAGAATAAACCCACACAGAGGTTTGGCAAAGGTTGGGCATAGCCCAGCATGTTGGTCAACAGATGGAAAAGGATGGGGGGATCCGGATGGGGTAGGGCATCATCTGCTTTGTAGAAAGCCTGGGATGCCTGAGAGTAAGGATGCTCAAGGAGCAACCCTTGCACCACGGGCATCACAGCCCAGCTTTGGCCTTACTTTGTGGGGGTTTGGTTCATTTTGCCCCTCTGCTGGCTCAGATTTCCAGCTGCTGGGAGCAAGCAGACCAGCTGATTATCCTGAAAAGCAGCAGCTTGGAGACTCACGAACACGCTGCAACAGGAATCTGCCAGGAGGGGAAAATCAAAAGCAAGACAAAGCTGGGAAGCAGCAGGACTGCTCTCACACCTTCCCCCTGGGTTTATAAATACAACTTAAAAATTCAGCCCAAAGCTGGTTTAGTCCCAGACTTTTTCCTGCTCCGTGCACCCCAGTCAGCACCTGGCAGTGGGGAGGGCAGAGTAAGTCAGTGTGATGCCGGCAGAAAGTCAGTGTGATTCCAGTAGAAAGTCAGTGTGATTCCAGCAGACACAAACACAGTGCCCCATCCTCAAAGTCAAAAGGGATGAAAGCCGAGAGACCTATGACTGCCAACATTCTGGTGAGGGGTTACCTGCCATCATTAGGTTTCAGAGTCAAACACCAGCTGAGAAAGAATTTAATTACCTTCCTTGAGGAGCACAAGTGAAATCCACCCAGCATGCTCATCCAAGGTTTCCCTTGCCTTCCAGTGATCCCCACTCCTGCTTTTCCTCCCACCTCCTCCCCAGCATAATGATGCACTGCCCCTTGACCACGCAAGGAAGCCATAAAGCAGGGCTGAGGGATGGGGCAGAGCAAGATGAATGGATTTAATATCAGCCCGACCGGAGCGTGGGCTATGGCACCAAATGAATTATTCATTCTGGATTCAATAACAGCCTCCAGTTCCCATTGACCCACCGCTCCCACAAGGTGCCCAAGAGGATGGGGCAGACAGTCCACTGGGTTTTGGGGTACAGCTGAGAGCTGTGCCACGAGGTCTGTGGCAAATCCCAACCAGCCTGGGATGGGAACAAATAATGGAGCAGATCGAGAAGGACAAACCCCCTCCCTCCCACCCACACCCATCTTGGCATGGTGTGGAAACGGCCCCCATCCCTCTGACCTTAAAGCACCAGAATAATCTCTCGGGGCTCCAAGTGCCCCTGATGAGGATAGTGCTGTGCCTGTGCCTCCCATGAGCGGGTAAGTGCCGATAAAAGCCGGCGTTAATGACTCCCTGAGCGCCCTGAGCTCGGCTGTCAGCACAAACCCACTCTGGTCTGACAGCCCCATGACAGGCACAGCCTCTGTCCCAGGGGGTGAGGGATGAGAAGGAGCTGGGGGAGCTGAACAATTCAACCCGATTCTTTTCCCTGCCGCAGAGGAATTAAGCCCATTTCCTCAGCCTTCGAATACTGCGGGATTTTATCTTTTTTTTTTTCCCCCATGGTGATCAGTCCCACAGGCTTGTTAAGCAGCTCATCTCAGGCTGATGAAGGCCTGGAGCAGATGCCAGGAGCATGTGCTTCCCAGGAGCTCCCAGGGTGTGACCCTGGCAGCACCCCTGTGGGGAGAAGCAGGCAGGGGAATACGACACCTTCTGAGAACAAAAAATCAAACAGAAAACCATGGAACTATTATTTATAAACTTTGTAATGTGCCACCTGCCCACTGACCTTTAGGAAGGGAAGAGGTGGGCTCAGGTCTTCCCTTGCCATCGCCAAGGTCCAGGGGGATACAAGGAAGAGCTGGATGGCCAACAAGCTACCAAGGAGCTGAGTCCAACCCAAGGTCAGATTTTTACTCAAATGTCTATAATTTTCCAACAGCCCTTATATAAGCCCTGGATCAACATTTTAGGAGAGGTTCTAGTGAACTTCCAGGGGTGGTGGGTGTACTGGATTTGGGTTCCTTACCACCTGCAAATGTGCAGATCCTACATGCAGTCCCTGCCTTCTCTCTGTCCTCCTGACACGGGAACTGGGAAATATTCTCACAGGACTGGGAAAAGGGAATTATTAGAGCTCTGCTCTGCCAACAGGATTGCACCAGCATCCACAGGATCATCAAAACAGCATGGTCCTGTCATCAGAGACGTGCTTGGTGCCATTTAATCATCTGCTTGCCTTGCACCCACAGAGTACTTCAGTGCCTTTCAGGATCCTAAATGCTGCCAGTCAACCCATAAAGGATATTTCTACTCCCTTAGAGCTGCCAGGATCCCTGATTTTCCCCTCAAGGAGCCCAAATGCAAAGTGTGCTCCCCATGCAAAGGCAAAATGCTCACCTGGAGCTCAGCAGTTTCTCCTTCAACATCAGCACTGCAGAGGAGTGGGAGCACAGCTGGAGACAGGCACTAAAGCACAGAAAATCCAACACATACCCAATTTCCTGGGGTCTGCTCAGTGTAGCATTGATGGCATGAGCACATCACAACCCTTGAGGGGTTTGCACAAGAAAAGGAAACAAAAAAGCCGCAGAGAGGGTATAACACCCACCCTCAGCAGGTTTGCTCCCATGTCCCTCATGTGTCCTGCTGTCCTCCATCCTCCACCCTGGCCCAAACTACAAGCATTGAGTAGGTGCATCACGCTCTTCCCAGGGGTTAGAAGTACTCAAGACCTCAATTTCCCCCACCACCCCAGCTGGAGCTGGATAGAAAGGTCAACACCACCCAAACCTGCGGCAGTTTCACATTCTCACTGTTCTCCTACATTTCAGGCAAAATTACATTATCTCCCAATTCCAGTGTTTAGCTAAAATTAGTATTTGTTTTCCTATGATGAGAAAATGTCACTTTGCCATAAAACCATGTGCGTTTTCCATTTGTTGATTCAACAGCAGAGGAACATCTCGCCAGAAACGCTCCAGTTTGCAAAGAGCCCTCCCTCTCACAGAGCACTTCAGCTCCTCACAGGAGTACACCATTTCCTGGTGGGAACAAAACCACCTCCAGGGTCAACCATAAACCTCAAAGGGATCCACCAGCCATGCTGCTTGAGCACAGATTCTGGTGGTTTCCCAGCTGTCACAACTCTGGCATGGGAAGGCATTGCCATCCCCACCTTAGCCAGGTGGGAATGAGGTTTCTCATGGTGAAAACCTACTCAAGTCCTCAGCTTTAAAGCAAACCAACAAACAAGTTTCTCCACAGCTTGAATCCCAGATTAGCCATTTCCACATATACAGAGTTAGAGGTTGTTATAGTTGTTATAGCCAAAACTACCACAGAGGTAAAGAAGAAAGACCATGGTGGCCACTCCAAGGAGCATCACAGCCAAGCCTCGTCCTACATACATTGCCACCACCTGCACCAAAAGAGGTCTAAGTCAAACCTCTTTCCCATCACAACCCCAAAACAAGCCCTTCAGAACTGTGACCTTCTCCTTCTTCCAACCTTCCCTTGTCCTGGCAGTGCTGACTTCCTAGAACCCATCCAGAACTGCTGAAACAGGGTTAACATCTCATGCAAAAAGCCGTCCCCTCTTCTCTCCTTTCAAGCAGCGTGAAAAACCAACACCTTAATTTGGGAGAGGAGAAGGAAACAGCAGCCAATAGAAAAAAAATAATTCTCCAACTGTATTTGGGAAATATTCATCAGCGAAAGGAGAAGAAAAGCAGGGAGCACTGGTTTCATATTTACAGCCCCACGCTGCAGCACTGCAGGCAGCAGCATGCTGGTGGCAAGGCAGGGGGAAGCCAAAACCCAGCAAAACAAACCCCAATTAACGCCAAGCCTCGGAGCGGCTGCACTGCGGTCGGGCCCGCGGCTCCCGCAGCTCTGCCGGGGACATAACGAGGCAGATGAAAGCGGCTCAGCCGGTGAGCAGCTTCCAGCGGCACTTTGAAGGCACCAAATCACAGAGGCAGCTTCTGGCAGAATGGCAGTGGCAGCTGCACCAGCATCCACATCCTCACCAAGTTTGGCCACTGACCAGAGCACTCCAGGAAGCCACAGGTTGACCACAGCTCCCAAACCCCTGTCTGGTCCCTTGAGTAAAACCACTCCAGGGCAGGGAAATGGTGCAGAGCCAGTTCCACAACAGACATTGCTCTAAACAGCCTGTATGGGGACAAACATTTTGACTTAAACCCAACAAAACGCCCCCCGTTGCCCAAAGCCAGCCTTACCTTTACAAGCCACGTTGTTCTCTGGCTCGTAGCCAGCCTTGCAGGTGCAGCGGCCAATGGGCACCATCCACTCCCCGTCGCCGTTGCAGTACAGCTTGATGGGCACGTCCACCTCCTCGGCGTTGGGGATGCAGGTGCCGCGCGCTGTCACCAGGGAGGTGCTCTCCGCTCCCGTCATCGTCTCTGGGAAGATGGCGAAGTTCTGCACCACACTGGGACACTTCTTGAAGAAGACCCTGACAGACAGCAGAGACATGCAAGCCCCATAGTCCTGGAAAGCCAGGTAAAAGCCATTGCGGGTCAGTGGCCCGAAACTTCTCACTTCTGTGTTCACCTTCATCAACCTGCCCCCAAAGTCCACCTGGGAGAAGCTCTCGTCAGCAGCGATGGTGTCTACTTTGAGGTAGGGTGCCTCTATCCAGAAGGTGGACTTCTTGGTGGCAATGACAGAGTCTGTCTCGTAGTAGTAGAGGTTGAAGGTCTCCTTGCAGGAGCCAGGGACATTGGGGAGGCTGCTGCAGTCCCGCACAGTGAAGCGCATCTCGGTGTAGATGCGGTGAGCGCCGCGCCTGTTGATGAACGTGGTGAGGAGCCAGTTGTTCTGGTTGGGCTCGAAGACGTTGCACACCTGGTACGTACGGATGGTGTTGAGGTTTTCGTCGTAGCCACTGACTTCTTCCCACTGCGGAAAGGAGAAGGGAGGAGCAGTGAGAAGGAGAAAGAGGGACCAGCGGTGCCCTGTGAGCTGCGGAGCTGCTGCTCACCCTGCACTGGGCAGGGTTGGAAGAACAATTCCAAAGCTCCAAAGGGGACTAGGAACGTAGTTATGGACACACAATGTGATGCACATGCAGAAACACCACCTGGCCAGCACCAGAAGTCCTCACCTCCTTGTCCCTGCATGCATCTCCCCATCATTCCCAACTGATGCAAAAACATCTTTTCCATGTGGTGAACTGCCTTAAGTGCCCTGAGATGTCAAAATGGGAAGAAAGATGGTCCAGGCACCTGGAGATGGGAGGGGAGGCAGTACACTAGCCTACAGCTTCATTAAAGCCCAAGCCAGCATGTGGGCTGGAGAGCCTGACCCCAAGCTCCCGACTCAACGGGATCATTTCCCCCGGCAAAGAAAACTAACTAAATAAAACATTACTGCCGTGGAGAGAGGGAATATAGATTTGCAATTCGATTTATAGAAGGGCATTAATATAATCCAGGCTACAATTTCAATTAAGGGACAGCGGCAAACTGTGAATAGTCTATGATGGCATTAGAGTCCTACAGACAGATTTACAGCCTCATAATCCATTCATTTTAACTAATCCATGTTTACAGTCTCCTCATAACAGCATTATTCATATGGCAATCTTTAAGCAGCGCTCTCAGTATCATGGATAATTTCCAGGAGCAATGTTAGAGCAGCGCTCAGGCCTGTGTTTACATGGGGGCACGGCAGGTGATGCCAGCCTGCCCTATCACACCAAGTCCTGATGAGCTGAAGCACCACAACCAACCCTGAAACCTCACAGATTTTGCCCTCTTCCCTTTTCTTCTGAACAACCATGTTTCTCAACTCCTCCCCAAGCTTCCCTCCTTGTGAACCACAGCCCTGATGTAACAAAATGCAGGTTTTTATTGTATTTTCAAAGCAGGGTTCTCCATGCAGTTCCAACAAGTGTGGCAGAACATTTGCTCCCAGGTCCACCTACTCGGCTCTGCTCAGCTTAAGCCAAGATCACAGCTCAAGGCTGCACATTGTTGTTAAGCCATGGTTACCACACCAGCAATAAAGCCTTCTGCATCCAGCTGAGCACTCTTCCCTCTCATTCCATGCTGTGAAAGCGCTGCAAAACCCGCTCTCCTCCCTCAGCAAGGCATGTGGATTCAATGCCCCTTCATTATCAGACACCTTTTCAGAGCAGAAGCTGCACAGTCCTCCCTGACTGAGGGGGTTGGCATTGTTTCCCCTTCCCACCCAAGCTTTGCATTACAGCCCTACATCCAATTAACGCCAGACAACGAGCTCTCTGCCAGCATTAACACTGCTCCCCTGGCTCTGCCATCCTTGCTGTGGGAATCCTCCTTTTCATCCTAGAAAACCTCAGAGCCTCAAAACTCAGAGCCAAAACCTGCCAGCGGATCCTGCTGCAGTTCAGGGTTTCCTGTGTTTAGGAAGGACATGAACTGCCCCTTGGAAAACCCTCAGGAGGGTTTGGGGCTGCCTTGGGCATCCCCTGGGTCGAGCACTCCTGCAACTGGGCATGGAGAGCAGCAGGTCGCTGTGGCTGGAAGGACCCACAGTGCCAGCAGCTGCTGCCACCAATGCTCTAACAGCGACAAATGCATCATTTTGATGAGATGCTACTAAATAATTCACAGGGAGCTGGGGATTAAGTCAATGTTGTTCTCTGTCTCCACTAAGATTTAAAGCACGTCTGTCAGGGAGAGGAGAGCCCACATCCTGCCACAGCCAGTCACCAGGGACCACAGTCCCTGCAGCCCAGCTGGCACTGTGCCCTGGCATGGCATGAACACCAACAGCCCCCCAAGCCCCAGGGCAAATCTGTGAGCTGGGGTGAACAGTCACTCTGGGAGCTCAGCACACCACAGGGAGATGCCACCATCCAAAAGCACACAAAGGCTGCATGGAGCCCATGCCCATGGCAACCATAGGGTCAGGAGAAGTGGCTCATCAAATCCCCATAGAGATGAGAGGAGAGAAGGAGCTGATGTCCCAGCAGCAGCCAGGACCCCTCTCCCTATCAGGAATAACGTGGCAACAGGACCAGGGCAGTGACCATCCCTCTGTGCTGGGCACTGGTGAGGCTACACTTGGAATCCTGGGATCAGTTCTGACCTCCTCACTACAAGAAGGACATTGAGGGGCTGGAGTGTTTCCAGGGAAGGGAATGGAGCTGGGGAAGGGGCTGGAGCAGCAGGAGGGCCTGAGGGAGCTGGGGGGGGGCTCAGCCTGGAGAAAAGGAGGCTCAGGGGGACCTTCTGGCTCTGCAATCCCTGCCAGGAGGGGGTTGGGCTCTGCTTCAGGGAACAAGGACAGGAGGAGATGGAACAGCCTCAGGCTGGGCCATAGAAGGTTTAGATTGGATAAAATTCCTTCCTAAAAAGGGTTGTCCATCTTTGGCACAGCTGCCCAGGGCAGTGGTGGAGTCCCCATACCCAGAGGGATTTAAAAACCATCTGGACGTGGCACTTGAGGACACAGGTCAGTGGTGGCCCTGGCAGTGCTGGGGGACCAGTTCTTCTTGATGGTCTTAGAAGGCTTTTCCAACCTAAAGGATTCTGTGATTGTATGAATTTATATAAAGGACCTGGCATTTTAAATACATTGGGGAAGATCCAATGCACACTCCTGTAAAGCAGAAGCCTCACCAGGAACTCTCAGAGGAGCAAAAGTTGGCTGGATTCAAGGATGCACGGAGGGATGCAGGGATGCACACAGCGGGATGCAGGGATGGGGGCTGGGAGGGGCTTCACTCTGCTGCCCCACAGAGGGTGAGACCACTGTGCTTTACAACATAAGCTCCCCGCCTGCCTTGCATGGGCTTTCAGCGACAGCAGCTGCAGGCAGCTATTAATATCCCATCTCCATCACCTGCACGTGCCCCTCCTGCATTTTCCCAGCAATTTATCCGGGCCCAGATTTTTTCCAAAGCAATTCTGCAGCAAAGCTCCCCATTTCAAGGGGCTCTGACATGCCTGGAGTGGATTTTGTGTCTGCTGCATGCGTGGTTCAGCTTTGGTGACAGTGTGCAACCTCATTTCTTTTGAAGACCTGGCCAAGCCAGTCACACCCTAACAAAGAAGCAGCCTGGCATGCTTTCCACTCCAGTGCCACATCCTGGAGTCCCCAGGGACTGTCCCAGTGTGATGCCCATCCACCAGCTCATGTCCTCTCCCCTCAGCTCCATCTCTCACTTTTTCTGCCAGGAGAATGTGAGTCAGGTTATTTTATGCTTCCATTCCTCAAAGACTCATATTATATAAAAAAGATGTTTTAAGTGCCTCAGGGTGTTTTGTTCCTCATTACTTCATAAAAGTGACATTAATAGCCAAGGAAGAGCACTGTCGAGTGCAATTACAGATGATGTTCCAGGTATGAAAGCTGTTTGGAGCCTGCTAATGTTTCCTAATTACAAGCCTTTGGGCACAGGGAGAGGGAAGGCATGAGCAGGGGCATGGAGAGCAGTGATGGGGCCAGACCCTTCACCAGGAAGGACAGGAGGGGACAGAGAGAACATGGAGATGAAGACAAGTTCCATCTTCACCAAGACCCCAGGACTGGTTCAGGGAAGGCACACACAGCCTGGATCAGCCATGCAGCTCAGGACAGCGATGCCCCCACTTGATGTGGGTCATTGAGCTCCCATTGCAACTTTCCCAGCTCCACATCAGCATTTAAACCCCATTAATAGCAGGGTTAAAAGCAGGAATCCCACCAGATCATGTATGGATCAGCTGGATGAGCAGCACTTACCCCCGAAGGTGGGTTGGCGGTCCAGCCCAGCTCGGCCGTCGCCGTCCGCGTATCCATCAAAGTTTCTGAGGAAACAGAAGAAACAGAAAGTAAATTAATTATTCCCACAGCTTTTGATTACATTATGAGCACAGAGCAGCAGAAAAATGTTCAGTTGCTTTCCCAGATCATGCACGTGCCATTGGAGTGCTCAGGAATCCAACAGCAGCAGCCCTAACACATCTAATGGGCTCAGGGCAGCTTTGCTCCAGAGCAAACAGTGCAGGACAAGACTCTTTGCAAAGAGTCACGGCCTGAATCCAGCCCACACTGCCAGCTCTGACCCTTCCACACCCAGGAAAGGAAAACACCATTACCAACCAAAAAAAGAAATTAAAACTTGAAGGAGGCTGTATTTCATGCAGTCATATCACTTCCTACTTTTAGTCTTCAAAAAAACCAAAACACAACAAAACACAACAAGAATAATAGTGAGAGCAACACCATCTAGAAACAGATGGGGAAAACCCTCCAGGTTTTATTTATTTGTTTGCAGCAAGCAGACATGCAGATTAATTTCCTCAATTCCTGCATCCCCACCGTACAGGAGGAGGAGATGGTGCCACTGGCACAGCCGAGCATCCCCCATCCCTCCCCTCTCCCCCCGCTCCCAGGTATTCACAGCAGCTTCACAGCGCCAGGAAAATGGGTGTGACCAGAGAAATAAAGGTCAGGAAATAAAAATCAGCCCAGGAATCTGAGCTGCCGCCGGGCTGCTGCTTTTAATCTCTCCGTGCCTGCTCCAGCAATCACAAGCGGGAAACAAGACTCCTATTAATTTTCCAACCCCTCCCTTTGCCGGCTGCTCCGGGATGGGAAGCCAGAGAAGCGTGACCAGGAACTCCCCGCCCTGCCACGAGTGATAAACTCTCCCTCTCCCAAAAACCCCACCAGAGCTGCCAACCTGGCCTGGCTGCCAGGGGTGAGTGTGGGCACCAATGCAAAGAGCAAGGCAGCCCCTCCAGAGACGGAGTGAAAAGGAATTGGGAGCTGTCAAAGCTTCTGCACCCCTAACCAGCCCCAGGATGCTGCTGTGGCACTGCCAGGGGGGGTCAAAACACACAGCCCCTCTGCTTTCCATGGTGCCAGGCTGCTCCTGCTCACAGTGCCCTCAGAGAGGAGATGCTTCGCTCCTGCTCCATATGGGAAAGAGAAAAGCCTGGTGGCCCTCACACTATCACAGGTCACCTTAGACAGTTTCAGTCTCTCTCTATCTGGCAGAAGGCAGCTGAAAATGAGGTATCCTACCTGCAACTCCTCCCCTGCCCTGAATCATGGAATCACAGGATAGTCTGGATGGGAAGGGACTTTAAAGCTCACCTCGTTCCAGCCATGGGCAGGGACACCTTCCACTATCCCAAGTAGCTCCAAGCCCTGTCCAACCTGGCCTTGGACAATTCCAGGGATGGACCTCATCACCCTAAGAGGGAAGAATTTCTTCCTAATATCCCATCTAACCCTGCCCTCTGTCAGTGCAAAGCCCATTCCCCCTTGTTCTGTCACTCCAGGCCCTTGTCAAAATGGGGCTGGGGGCTTGTGCTCCAGACCTCCTGCAAGGTTCTGATCCCACCACCTCCAAGCCTTCCTTCCCTTCCCAACAGCCCAGCCCCTAATTAAACAGCCATTAACCCTTGCTATGGCCCTTCAAGTGAGCAGGCAGATGTGTCCAAGGACAAACGGATGTGGAGGTGGAAGCAAAAAGTCCTGCAAACATCTCCCAGTGCCCCCTGCCAGTGGGCTACATGGGGAGGGGTGCTCTGAGAGCCCCTAAACCCCTTGGTGTTCTCCTCCACAGTGTCCTTGTGCCACACAGGGGAAACTGAGGCAGTGGAGAACTGGGTGTCACAGGGAGCATGGCCAGGCTGGGAGCAGGGCTGGCTCATCCACCCTCTGATAAATAAGGACACGCTCCCTTACAGGAAGGGCACTTCTTCCGAGGGTTTATTCAGCAAGGGTTTTCACTCCATCATCTCCCTTCCTGTTCCACGCACTTACAGCTTCCTTCCCCAGGGTTTGACAGAGGAATGCACTTTTGATAAAGAACAGCTGCCCTGTGGGATGGCAGCACGCAAGGACCAGCTCTGCTCCAAGGTGACATTCACCAGGACTCCTCCCAAAATCTCACCCCTTCCCTCCCCAAAGGCTCCACATTTTGGAAGGAAAGCAAGAAGGCACAGCAGCAATGACAAAGCAGGAAACTTCAAAATAAATAAATCAACAATAAATGAATAAATGGAAAAGAGCCATAGAAAAGCTTTCACTTTGGATATTCCTAGAGTCCTAAGGGGACACTGTGGCCTGTTGCACACTAGGTAACAAACCCAATTTTTGTGGCCAATGCTTGGAATTCCATGGCTCCATGTTTCCAAAGCAATTTGCAAAGCAAAGTCAAAAGTGGACTGAGAGTCTGGCCTTCTACAGACCTGCTCAGGTCCTGCCCTATCTCCCAAAGACTACTGTCACAGAAAAAAGATCCATAACCTGTTAAATGATGGGTTTGGGGGTTTTGTTGCATAAAATAAAATGGTTAAATAAAATAAAATGGTTAATTTCTCCCCTCCAGCTCAAATTCCTGCTGAGCTCACCCAACCCTGTGACTGCAGAGGTACTGGCACCAGAAGGGCTCGGCTCAGCAACTTCCCATTGACCTCTCCTTTTCCTCTTGGAGGAAACCTTGGATTTTACTTCATTTTCTGGGATGTAAAGGTGACACCGTGACCTCAGTGGGACATTTATGGACAGACTACTCAGGGCTAAGGCTGCTGAGCATGGTCCTTCAGCAGGGGAGGGTTTGCAGACCCCAAGTCCTCACAGAGAAACAGGGGACATGACAGGGATCCCAGCACTCACATCTGCAAAATAGCCCCACAGGTGGGGGGACACAGGGATCACCCCCCAACCATCCATCACTTGGGAGCAGGCAAAGGAGGGACAAGCAGGGAAATCCTTTGCTCTGCCTGCTAACGAGGGGATTAGTGCAGCTCAGTGCCTGAGAATCCTTAATGAGTGGAGAAGCCACATGGACACCTCGCATCTTTCCTCCCATCTTCCTCATCCTTCTGTGAGGACCAGTACTTGTTATCTGGCACTGGGCATTAATTAAACCCCCTGGGGATGTCACTGCAGGGGTACATCACCTCCCCTTGCCTCGGCATCGTTAAGCCCACCGGGTGATCCATGTGCCACCTGCCCTCTCAGATCAGCCAGTCCCACCAGGCAGGTTCTGTGCACAAGACACTGCCCACCCCTCACCTGGTCAAGTCTCTCCAGCAACTCCTTCCATGCCTGCCCACCTGTATGTGGGCACAACAGGTGCCCAGGTGAGGCTCTGCCAGGGGGTGCTCAAAGCACTCGCTGGGAGAAGTGTCCAGGATCTGCAGCTCTACTGTCCAGGCCGTAATGGCCAAGGCCCTCATTAGAGAGAAGAGGAGCTCAGTTACCAAGAGCTGAGCTCTCTTAGAGTGAAGAATCTTCAGCTGTATACAGTAGATTCTCTTTAATGGACACATTACTTTAAACTAAGCCTTCGCCATCTGTTCCAGTCCCTAATTATCAATACAAAAACAAACGTCTACTCACAATTACACTCGTAACAAGTAAAGATGCCAGCAATTAGAATGCACCACATCCCTGCGCCGAGCAGCGCATCCATCTGTGATGGCACTCGTGTGATCCAGCCAGGGAGTACTCGCTGCTGTCCCAGGCTCCCCACACCCTCGGGCAAACCTGGCCAGAGTTGATGCCCACGGCAGGGTAAGCTGCGTCTCAGAGGAGCAAAGGATGGGCTGGCATCATGCCAACAGCAAGGGAAAAACAAGTTATTTCGGCGAGAGTAGCCTTCATCTCACACCAGCTGGTCTTGCCAACCACCCTTCCTGGCAGGATTGAAGGCTCTTCCAGAAAAACCTTTCTGGACTACCCAAAAGGAAGCAGAGCTTCAGTCCCAAATCCCAAGCCTGAAACCCACATTTCACAGAATCAGAATCACAGACTATTCTGATTTGGAAGGGACCCACAAGGATCATCGAGTGCAGCTCAAGTCAAGGGCCCATACAGGGGATTAACCCATGACCTTGGCCTTATTACAACCAAGTTTTAACCAGCTGAGCTAATCTCAGGGTCATTTCAGACCTCCCCAGAGTGGCAGGCTCACGCCAATTCTGCCATGAAAAGGTGTGACTCCTCCCTGGCAAGGAGCAGGATCTGGCTATGGACAGACACACAAAGGCAAAGAGGCCAAACCAAACCAAGACAACTTGATCATGTTTTGACGTTGTCATCTGGAAGGAAAGAGATACAACAACAAATTTGCTGCTGAAGGAGGCCACAAAGAAATTTCTGTGAGTGCTCAGCTTCTCAGTAACTGCCCTGGGGCCATGGTCCTGCTCCCAAAGCAAGGAACAGCAGCTCTCCTGCTCCTGCAAGAAGATAACGGCAGGAAGCAGCCTCAGGCGCTCGAAAGCAAATGCTTGGGCATATGCAGAGAGACACAGGCATGTCTAAGACAACCAAGAGAAAAAAGATAGAAATTAAGCAAAATAAGGAGAGAGGAGGCTTGATAACAACAGATGGGTAGAGGGAGATTTGGAAAGGATGCCAGCTGCTGGAAATAAGCCCCCCGAGATGCGTGGGGAGCAGAGAGGTGTGTGCCCATAGCTGAGTCTTTGGAAGGAGAGGAGATGGGAGAGCAGCTGTGGAGTGAGGGGCAGGAGGCACAGGGCTCAGGTCTGGGGTCCAGAGGGGCAGAGGATGCTCCATTGGTGGGATCTTGGGAGACTCATCTTGATGTGCCTCAGCAAGTGTCAATGGGGTCAGCACATGGTGCAGCCCCAGAGCACATCCCCTGGGCAGCCCTGGCCCCACAGAGTGACTTTGAAAAGGAGAACAATAGCAGGACTTCTTTTTCCATAAGGAAAGCACCATATTTTCCCCTCTGTTTCATGCTCACAAATGCTAAGCTTGCTTCCTACCCCCTCCTTCTCTCCCAAGAGCTTCAGCAAAATCAGCCCAAGGCAAACGCACAGCTTGGGAAGCTTCTGTCCAAGTTTGGTGACATTACCAGAGAAAAGGAATGATAGCGAAACAGAGCCAAGACACTTTATTCAAAACCTAGTGCTAAATAACTGCTGTGATATCGTGAGCTCTGCCTTCCCATGGCTGTCATGACTTCAAGCCAAGCCCAGGTTGCATTATGGCTTCCATCACCATTCCATCACACCTCTCCATGCTAGTGGAAGCAGAGTCCCTCTGGGAATAATTTGAATTTAATTCTCACTGTGCCCCACAGATGAAATTATCTTCTACTCTGCTCTGGTGAGATCCCACTTTGAGCACTGTGTCCAGTTCTGGACAGGAAGGACCTGTTGGAGCAAACCCAGAGGAGGCACCAAGGTGATCAGAGGGAGGCAGCACCTCTGCTATGAGGAAAGGCTGAGAGAATTCGAGTTGTTCAGCCTGGAGAAGAGAAGGCCCCAGGATGATCCTACATTGGCATTTCAGCACCTAAAGGGACTCCAAGAGAGCTGGAGAAGAACTGTGGACAAGGGCCTGGAGTGACAAAACAAGGGGGATGGCTTCAAACTGAAAAAGAGACTATTCAGAATGGGTATTAGGAAGAAATTTTTCCTTGTGAGGGTGGTGATACCCTGGCACAGATTGCCCAAAGAAGCTGGAAGGGTTCAAGGTCAGGTTGGGTGGGACTTGGAGCAACCTGGTCTATGGAAGGTGACTCTGCCCATGGCACAGGGTGGAATTGGACGGGCTTAAAAGTCCCTTCCCACCCAAACCATTCTATGACTCCATGGAAGGGTTCAAGCACACGCCAGGAGGTTGCCTGAGTAATTCCAGGTCATGACCACACTTCTAACCATAACATCCCACTGACACAGTCCATGTTCGCCTGTGCAAATTTTTAATATAGCCTGAAATTCAAACTAAGCTGGGCCACTCAGTTCAGGAAGGACATTGAGGTGCTGGAGCAGGTCCAGAGAAGGGCAACAAGGCTGGTGAAGGGACTGGAGGACAAGTCCTGTGAGGAGGGGCTGAGGGTGCCGGGATTGTTCAGCCTGGAGAAGAGGAGGCTCAGGAGAGACCTTATTGGCCTGTACAACTGTCTGATGTAAGGTTGTAGCCAGGCAGGGGTTGGTCTCTTTTCCCAGGTGACCATCAGTAGGACAAGAAGGCAGAGTCTTGAGCTGTGCCAGGGGAGGTTTAGGTTAGATACTAGGAAGAAATTTTTTACAGAGAGAGTAATCAGGAATTGGAATAGGCTGCCCAGGGAGGTGGTTGATTCATCATCCCTGGAGGTTTTTAAGGCAAAACAGGATGTGGCACTTAATGCCATGATCTAGTAAGCACAATGGTTGGATCAAAGGTTGGACTTGATGATCTTGGAGGTCTTTGCCAACCTGGTTAATTCTATGATTCTATGGAAAGCAGGAACACAAAATCCATGGGCTCTGTCTGGGTATGCATCCCATCCAAAAGATCTCTTCTGCTGGAGGACTCCCCATTTGGTTCCTGCTTGGAATTGCGAGGGAGCGTCACTGCTCGCCTGTCGTGCCGTGAACACTGTGGCATCTCCCACATGGTTTAATTACGGCACTGGAGAAGTGGGCACAGCACGAGCAGGACCAGCCTCTCCCCTCTGACAAGCACTGCCACTCTCCACAGTTCCCTGAGAGCACCAGCTTCCCAAAGAGCCGCTTCCAGCACCTACACACTTTCAATCAAAAATATTACAGTAGCAACTAATTATGTCCCATCATTCCCAGGGCTCTCTGCCTTTAATGGTGCATTTTGCTGCTACAGAACGATGGTGAAACTGCTCCAGAAGTGCATAACGAGCTCTCCCCATCAATCTCCCGCGGGTTCGTTATGAAGGATTACCCACCGAGTAACAAACCCAGGCGAGGAGGGAGAGCATGCGCTAAACAACAACAAGTGAACACCAAATATTGTCTTCCTGTGTTTTAGGGTCTGGGGGAACCTCCTGGGGAAGAGGAGCACCAAAAACACCTCAACCATTGCCAGCATGAGGAGATTTGTGGTGGCCAAAAAAACCCTCCCTTTGGGCTGGAAGGAATTCAATGTATGAGCCGAGGAGGAGCGTGCTGTGTCAATTTGTGACGGGATGCATTAAGCTGCGGCTGCACAGCACAGTCCAGGCCCTCCTCTGGGATCTCCCATCAATGGCATGGATTTCAGCCTGCAATGAAGATGCATCGCAGCAGGGCAGGCCATAACTTAATGAAGCTCAGATTTGGGGGTGTTTGCTCAGCAACTGTATAACAACTTTATCAATAAAGCGCTGCCTGCTGCGATGGCAGGATGAGACGCTCTAATTACACGCGCCAAACACTACCCACATCAGGATACACTAAATTGAAATATGCTGGTTGATGTGCCTGAAAGTGCCCAATAAAATACCTGCTTCCATTCTTTCAAGCATCCATGTGAGCACATACAAGAGAAAAACCCAAACCAAATCTCAGCCTGAAAAAGTTCAGGAGGTGATGCAAAGTTTGGACCAGGAGGACCAAGCCCTGTTTACAAGACTCATGCCACCTTCAGGCCCAGCCCCAGCACCTCTCCTTGGTTTTCATGCTCCAAAGGGAATTGACCCAATGTGGGTACGTGGTGTTGGACAAGCTCAGCCGAAGCTATACAATCCATTTATCATAATCCTACCAAGGAGAGAGAGACAGTAAATCAAAGAGACAACCTGCCTGCAAATAAATGACTGGGGGGAGGGAGAGCAGGAGAGGGATAGAGAGGAAAAGAGAGAGAACTGTGGAGGGAGAGATAAGAGAAAGGGAAGGAAATGACAGAGAATTGCCCAAAAATGCACCCATCATGGGAAAAAAAACCAAACAAACAAAGGGACCAAATCAAATGGAAAGATAAGAGAGAGAAGATAGGGCTTTCAATACCTTTTGTGTTCCAAATTGCAAACCTATTTTTGAAGATTTAAGAACAAGTTTTCAAACATAAGGAGCTCATTTACTCCCGTCATGACAGAGCCAGCTGCTGATATCATACTTTTTACAATTGCACACAGGCCACGGACACCCAAAATCCACACATACCATACACACAGATCACAGTCATACATCATCATTTACAGCTTGGCAACTCAAAGTCAAGCAGCACCAAGGGCTGAGGGTGCACTTTAATAAATGTTCTGGCCCGTCAAGACAGACCCAGTCATCCCAAGAACCAAGAGCCTCCACCATGCCACCAGCAGAGCAGGGTTACAGGGCCAGAAGATGACACGGTTCCCTTTCAGGAGAACATTTTCCAAAGCAATGTCACTATGCATTTAAATCCTCATCTTTGCTTTCTCAAGGCTGGATTGCCAGCAAACATCTTTGAGCGCCGCAGCCTGCCCCGAAAATCACCATATGTCAAGCTTGGCAGTTACTCATTTCATCTTCCACAAGATGTGGAAGAGGAACTCAGCCAACCCGGGATGGGCAGAGGCTTTCCCGGAAACCTTAACCTCCAAAAAGTTTTCAAAGCCACCCAGGAGAAGGAGCAGCTTCCAAGTCAAGGTCCAGCTAAAGGGTACGGGAAGGTCTGGCCTGAATGAAGACTTGGGAAGAGCAATCATTTGGTCTTCAGCATCCATCTTGTCACCACCTGGGAGCACATGACAAAGCAGATGAAGGCTGAAGGCTGGGTGCTTGAGGTCACTCTATACCTTGTCATACAGTTGGGTGGCTTTGGCACAAGCTGGAAACAGCAGCCTCACATCACTGGACTCCCTGGGTGGAGACCACACGGCTTGGACAACCATCTCACCAGCACAGGGAGCAAGGAGGACCCAGAACCCTAATCCATCACACATCCCAGAGGAGCACAGAGTCTTAAGGATAAAGCAAACATTATTGGATAGTGATGTCAACAACTTCTTATTTCCAATTACTTTTCTGTAGCTCACTTCTTGGTCAGCATCCATGGACCTGCACTGGCTGCAGTTGGTGTTCTTCATCCAGGCTGAATGCAAGTGAGCTCACCCAAGAGAAGGACATCCCCCAGGAGCTCTTCTCTGGGAAACCTGATCTTCCTCACACTATCAGAAAGCAAGGGACTCCAAAAAGAGGTGAAAAAACCAATGAATAAGAGCAGCGTTTCAGATTTCACAGACAAGGGCCATCGAAGCATAAGGAGTTCCATGGAAGTGGGCTCCTTATCAGCTGGGATCCCCCTGGAGACGATAGCCTCTAAACAGAGAATTAGTTGCCTGAGAACACAGAGCAGCCACAAACATCAATAGCATCTGCAATTACATGTGCTAGGATGAATTAGGAGGACACACAGTCTCCCTGCCAGGATACACTGGACATCAGCCATGGGATTGCAGGGGATCTCCCCAGCACTGAGCTCACACGTGTCTTACAGCAGCCCTGTGCTTGCCTACAAAGCCAACTTCCAAGGCTGGAGTAGAGTAGTGCCCTCTTTTACTGAATTAATGTGCCAGACCTGTACCCTCTTTCCCCACGGCTCTCCTTCCCCGCTGGATTTATTTTGCCTCACTCCAGGGTGGCACCGCCTATGAGGAAAACTCTAAAAATCAAAACATTTATCCTGCATTTCCCTACACACCATCACTTCTTTAGAGATTCAGGATGAGTCACTGTCTTGGACCACGTCCTCCAGAAAAGCTTCGCGCTCGCTACAAAAACACACGTCTCATAGAGCCCTAAATCTGAAATGCCAGCCGTGCTGTCAGAGAGCCCTCGCGCCCAGAGATGCACCTGGCATCGTCCAGCTCCTGTTTACTAGATCTTATTTTAAAATGTCAAAGGGATTCTGCATGAGCCACAAACATGACAGACTGCTCAGATGCCGAGCAAGCACCGTCGGGGCACTCAAGCTCCATGAGTGGCATCCCCTCACCCAGGCACTACTGCTCCCAGCACAGCCGAGCGCTTGGTGCTTCCACCAGACACCAAAATCTGGGGGGAAAGCCTCACCATTGTCCCCAGCACAGAACAGCTTCAGCTAGATTGATCCTGTGTTTTTAAAGGCACCATCTGACCTGTACTTAAGCCCCTAGGGGGGCCAGCCAAAAATTTCAGGAGTAAAGAAGAACTAAAAAAAAAGCATTTCTGGTCCAGGGACGCATCCCGAAGATCACTGTGCAATTGGGATCTCAGGAGGAGAGGAGGGAAAGCAGCAGGGTGAGGTGAGAGCGGAATCACGCGGGGATGCTCTGGCTGCCGCTGGAGATGACGAGCACACCCGCAGCTGCCGGAGCACAGCGAGGGAAGAGGTGCAAATATTGAGCCTCAAACGAAGGAAACTGCAAAAGCTCGTCGGCAAGCGGCTCCTGCACCACTCCCCCAGCCCGGCACCGGCTGCTGTGCCGAGCAGCGTCTCTCTGGTTTCTGCACCATATGGAGCCAGCTTGCAAGTGCAAACGAGGCAAAGAGCATGAGAGGCAAAGGGAATAAATCTGTGCCACCACAGCAGCACACGCGGAAACCTCCGCCAGGACACGGTGGGATGGGCAAAGGCTCTGCCCGGATTCCCTGAAGATGCCTCAGCAAAGAGTCCCATCACTTGCCCAGCCCTCCCCACCATCAGGATGCACACATCTGGGGATGACAGTGTGTTTGTGGATCTCCTGATGTCTGAGGTAATTAATGAAGAGATTGATACGGAGCAGTTCAGAGTGTATGCTTGAAGGAAAGCAGTTTGGAGTGCACCCTTACAGAGCAGGAGCCATGTGCAGAATGTGGGACACCTTGTAGCCAGTACAATATTTCCATGTGTGCTTGGTGAGCTCACTAACCAATAGAGTGATGGCATGTTATGTACAAGAGTAGATAAAAGGTGAAGCTGTAACTAAAAATAAAGTAGTTGTAAGTTGTACACCTTCTGGTCAAGCCTTCTGATGCTGCTGTGCCTGATCTCTTCTGGCTGTCATTAGCACCCCCTTACCCCAACAAATGGTGACCCCAACAGATGCACACATGTGGAAGGGGATGGGGCAAAGCCAAGAGGTCCACTGGAAAGGACAGAGCATCCTGTGAGCAGACCCTGCCCAGTTTCTTGCTCTGGCCCCACATCCAAATGCCTCATCCTGGGTTCTTCTAGCTTTGCCTTTTTTTCCTTCTCTCCTTTCAGATTTGGACAAAAAAGCCAGTGGCCGGGATCTACAGCTATCCTTCATCCTACCCAAAAAGCTTTCCATCAGACTGAGCCATCTTTAGGTACATGGAATCATAGAATCATAGAATGGATTGGCTTGGAAAATACCTCCAAGACCATCAAGTCCAACCCTTGGGCCAACTCCAGTCCCTTTACCAGATCATGGCACTCAGTGCCACGGCCAAGCTCACTTTAAAAACCTCCAGGGATGGGGAATCCACCCTCTCTCTGGGCAGCCCATTCCAATGCCTGAGCACTCTCTCTGCAAAGAATTTCTTTCTGCTCTCCAACTTCAATTTCCCCTGGCAGAGCTTGAGCCCGTGCCCCCTTGTCCTATTGCTGAGTGCCTGGGAGAAGAGACCAACCCCCACCTGGCTAGAACTTCCCTTCAAGTTCACATATACAGCTTGTCTGGTGAGTAAATAACAACATGTGTTTGCCAAGATTTCCAAATACCCATTCACACCAGGTGACAGTGGGGCCATGTTAAATCCTGGTCCAAATTCATCAACAGACACAAGAGACTGCAATCAGCCCCTTGGAAAATGCTCTTCCTCAAGAGGGGCTCCAGGACCCTTCACTGGAAGCTCTTGGTGCATCATCCAACCTGTGCCAGGAGCAGTGGGCAAACCGCTGCCTGCCCCACCCAGCTCCTGCCTCTGCAGAGGCAACACCGGGGATCCCCCCACACCATGAGCACAAGGAAACACAGGCACTGCTCTACCTTAAATCACAGGATTTTTCTCAGGGCCATTCTTAGGCCAAGCTTTTCCTACAAGATGCAGTGCTTGGCTGAGTTGTTGCACAGCCACAGCTCCCACGGGCCCTGGGAGGTGAGGAAGAGGAGGAGGAAGAGGAGGATGCTGGCAGGAGGTGCTGTTGGCAGCAGGCCTGCCCAGCACACCCCTCCAGTCTGCAACTGGAGCCTCCAGCCTGCCTCCAGCCCAGGTGCAAGCTGGGAAAAGGCTCCAGCAGGAGCAGAGCCATCTGCACACCGGGAGCTGCGCCAAGGTGGGCTCAGGGATTATTTTCCCCCTCTCCTCACCAGAACAGTCTCCATCCCAAGTGCTGACTTACCACATGGGTGACACCTCACCAAAAAACTTCAGCACAGCTTGCAGGGGGGCAAGCAAAGAGAAAAGTTCACCAGAGCCACCCCAGCACCTGCCTGCCCGGGCACTGGCCAGACCCTGGGAAGTGCCTACAATCCACCATGGGAGAGGGATGGTCCCAGCATGGCCAGCACAGCTCCATTTCATGCAACATCATCTCTGCTCATTTTTAAAGCAGTGCTGGTTGATGATAAAGTTCCCCTGAAGCTCATCTCCATACCCACCTCTTCTCCTGATGACGCTGACCCATCCTCCCTGATTGTGGTTTCCTTACTGAAATAAATCACTTTAAGTGCACATTGTGCTCTGGCTCTCATTACTGTTCATCATCTTCTGCGCAACGGAGCTGTCACAGCCTCGCAAACTCTGTCACCTGGGCGACATGGAAGCCATTTGGGAGGGCAGGAAGGTGGGCAGAAGGAGCCTGCAGCTCCACAGGGTACCCAGAGCTCTCCATCCTTCTCCTCCACAGCTTTTGGATGGTGAGCTCGTGCCTTCAGCCCCATGCACCCCTCGTGGCACAAAAGCTCAGAAGAACAAAAGCAAGAGGGTACAACACATGTGCAAGATGGGATTGGTGCACCAAGGAGCCAGAAGGATGGTGGGAGAGATGGCAGATGCACCTTGATGGTCAAGAGGGTCTTCCTTCAGCAGGGTGTATCCCCACAGGGAAAGCTCCCCCAAAGAAGTGGAAGAAACTCTCTCTCTCCTCCAAATTTAGAGCAGAAACACCTAATGGAGGGAAGGAGGAAGAGCCAGGCATGGGGGCAGCAAGATGGTCTCCAATCTGTCTCCAGGTGGATCTTAGGCAGCACCATACTCAACTCCTCCTCACAGATGGGTGTTTCCAGCTCCACGAGGTTCCCCCAGATTAATCTGGAGCAGAGGATCACAGTCACACTGCACACAGTAAATTAAAAGCTCCTCTGTGCCAAAACCCTGCAAGGACCCACCAAGCAACAGAAATGCAAAGCATCGTTTGCTTGTCACATCCCTTTTGAAAGGCAAACAGGGAGCGAGAAAGGGAGTGATTAAGGCTGCCACTAACCTTAGAGTGTCCACAACACCGGGTCTGTTCAGTTTTTATCCAGGGGGGACCGTAAACACTATTGGCTCCCCAATGGCCAGAGGCCCCAAGTGGGTCTGGAATCTGCCTGGAATGACAGGCGAACCCAAGGAGCAAGGAAGGAGGTGTTCATCCATAGTCATGTGGCCAATGCCTGCATCCCTACAGGTCTGCACAGCTCCCTGGGAAAAAAAGCTGCTTCCCAGCATAATATATGGGAGGGTGCAAAGGTCTGGGTTTCCCACCAAGCATGCAACACCTACATAGACCCTTGAGTGTGGCTGTGGAGAACACACACTGCTCTCACAGCTTCCTTAAGGTCAACACTGAAACTCTCCATCTCACCCATCCCATCACACCTTCACAGAAAACACCCCGTGCTGCCCTGGAGACTCCCAGAAATGTAAGTAGGAGAAAAACTAAGGAGATGCAGGAGAAGATCTGCAGAGATCCAGGAGAAGACCCCCGGGGACACAGGAGAACAGACCCCTGGAGATGCACAGGCACCAGGACACCTACCACTGCCAAGGAGGACTCCCAGGTGGCCCCCCAGGCTTTGCTCGGCTCTCCCAGCAGCCCAGCCCAGCCCACCATCCCAGAGCAGCCCCCAGACCCCCCTCCTTGCCCAGGGCACTCGCACACATGTTCACACACGCACGGAGCAGGAGGGGAAGCCGTGCTGCAGAAATAACACAGGCACACAAACAAAGGAGCACAAGCCATTAATCTGGGTGAACCGGAGGAAATGAAATCATTATGTCTGCAGCTACAACATCCCGAGGAACAAATTTCCTGCCTGGATAATAAATGGATTCTTTTGTTTCACGTTGGCCCCAGCCACGTGATTCTCTTGGCCTATTCCTCATCCAAAACATCTTGCTGTATAAATACCCAGACGGGTTCGAATTTCAGCTGCTAAAAATATGTTTTAATTATAATAATATATAATAATAATAACAAGGGAAAAAATCTCTGGATCCACAGGCTCCCCTCGCCTCTTAAACAACCTCTGAAGGCTTTCCAGCAGGCAGGCAAGCAAACAAAAAGTCCCAAAGTTGCCAAAAACAGCTGAACAGCACAAATATAACCTTTGAAAGAATGAGCAAGGCACCTGAAAGCAGCCCCGGGTGAATGTTTGCAATAAATAACCCCTGCCACAAAGAGAAATGATGGGTGCATGAACATTTTGAGCACCAATGGCCCAGAAGTACCTCCTAAGTATCTCCCAGCAGCAGGATGGGGATGAAAGCCACACGACACACCAATGACAGCTCCAGCCTTGGGGCTGGGCAGGTTTGCTTCTGAGCCAGGTTTTCTTCTGGTGGCTTTCTGATGGCTCACTGGGGCTTGGGATTTATCCCTCAAATGGATGGGGAAGGCAAAATGTGGCCTCCTCTGGCTTGGCAAGATGCTTGTCAGCCGTAGGTGTCTCAAGGGACGCAGACCTCTGGGAGAGCTGCCTGAGTTACTGGTTTCAACCACTCCTTTAATCTGCAACTCCATCAGATCACTGGTTAAAACCATTTCTGCATCTAACTGCATCTTTTGCTTCTGATTTCAGCTTCTTTTCACTCCCCTTCCCAGCTTTACCAACACATCACAAGCGCTGCAGCGAGTTTCAAAACAAGACACAGTTCTGAAGCCAAACATCAAAGTGCCTTGGTACAAAAAGTCTAAATTGTTTGGATGCTAAAGAGAGACCTCCGTGAACACAAACAAGCTCAAAATCCTTCCAAGCCAGCAGGTAGGCAGAGGTAGAAGATACAACCAGGCCCACCACACTCAACCACAGCTCTTACTCAGGGCTGGGCTTGTTCTCCATCACCCTGAACATCCCAACACCCCAAGGCACAACCTCTTCTCTCCAACTCCACACACACACAGAGGAAGCCTTCCATGGTGCATCACATCAGCAAAGCCTTAATTTCATTTTCCTCTGTGGGTCATCTTTAATTGCAATTATATTTTGGATGCTGGGGAAAGTGTCCAAGCACAGCTGCTGCCTCATTTCAGTCACTTATCACTGATGTCTCTTCAAGGAAGGGGAGTGGAAAAAAAAGGAAAAAAAGAAAGTCCTTGGAAACTAAAATATTTACACACCCACGTAGGCTAATCCCAGCAGATCCAAGGGTGGGAAGCCTATTTAAAAAAACATCCCTAATTACTTTCCCATTTTAAAGGGAATAATCTGGCCATTAGCTCAAACGCTTTACTTAAGTATTATCACTTATTTTTTGAGAGGAATAATCCGCTGGTGTGTGCACAGACAGGACAGGGGGCTGAGAAACCTTTTTTATACTATTTCCTTGGTACAGCTGCTGACAGTCAAGTGGCACAGAGAGGCTGGGGGCACAGAGGGTACTTGGGGTCATCACACACCACCCTTGGGAAGCCACCCCTGGGATGGGGACAAAGTCAGCTCAAGCAGCAACATCTCAGGTCGATGGATTGCACCACAAGGACACCTCCTTGTTGGGAAAAAGGGGGGGATTTCAAGGAAATATGGGAAGGAAAAATGCGAACAGAGCACCAAATCCCTTAAAAGGCCATCGGTCACCTCACAACAATGCCCTGGCAAGTGCCCACATCCCTCTCAGCAGTGCCAGGAGTGGGGAAGCACAGCAGATTGCTACTGAAATACACCAATGTATCAATGGCAGCTTTCAGTCCCTTTTTGCTGATGTATTAACAAAACATCCTCTTAATAGTGAAGCAATTTCTGCTGGGAAAAAATCTTAATAACCTGGACATGCGGATGTATGGAAGGACTTCCAAAGTCCCCTCTGTCACAGCAAAGCAAACAGCAGCAATTTGCTAATTGGCAGCAGCCGCTGGGCTGCTCAAGGAGAGGGCTGGAGTGCTCAGGATGGGGGAGAGGCTGTGATAAGACACGCACGGCGGATCATTTAGAAAGATAAAACCGCGCTCGCTCTGCCGCAGCCAGCTATTAAAAGTGGAGAATGTTATTTCAGGTAATAAAGAGCAAGACCTGAGGACCAGCCTGGGAATTCAAATTTACAACTTGTATCAAATTCATCTGCTGTAAAACTTCACCTAGTTTATAAGTTTCTCACCAACTTCATAAAACATGTTTTATTATTATTGTTTTCTGACTCTCCTGCCTTAATAAAATTCCTCTCCCAGCCTGTGTGGGTGTTGCATTATAAACATTTGCACTTTGATTCATTCAAGACTGCAGAAAGCTTTCAAGGTAACCTATTAGGAATACTTTAAATGGTTCAAAGACATCCCAGTTTCCCCTGAATGATGCAAAGCTTTAAAGAACAAAATAAAAACGTGCTTTGCCGCAAAGCCACCTCCAAAAATCTGCTGGGCTGGTGACTCGGGAGATGACATTTGGGAACAACCAAATCACACACCACACCTGTGGGGTCCAGAGTGGGAAAACACAAGAGTTATCAGGGTGCAGGGTAAGGTTGGTGTCCACCCATTGCTCCTCAAGTCCCATCAGCAGGGAGCCCTGGAGATGCTGCAAGTGGATCCCAACGGTGGGAGGCAGCTGGACCACTTTGGTAAATGTTGCAAATGGGTCCCATGGTGGGAGGCAGCTGGACCACCTTCCCACGAGTTATGGATGGGACTGTGCAAGGCAGGGATTTCCCTGTCCCTGGTGAGCCCCAGCAAGCAGAGCCCAGCGCCAACACACAAAGGCAGAGCTGGTGGGGGCTCAAAGCAGCGTCCTCCTCGAAGCACCCCCTTTTCTCCAGCCTCAGACGAAGCCCACTGAAGTTAAGAAGCATCTTTCTATGGTTTTCATGAGGCTCCAGAGCCAGGCTGTGAGCACCCAGCAGTGCAGTCACTGCAGGAATAGCCCATGCACAGCACACAGAAAAGAGAATAAAGCTGATCTTTAACTACTGAACACAATTAGCTCGTGACTTTACAGCTCCCACCAGCCAGCACCCACCTCCTTCCCTCCAGAAGATCAGCTGCAGCATCCCTAGGTCAGGGAGCACTGCCAGCTGATGGACAGAGCTCAGGACGGCCCAACCCAAGCTGGGGCCAAACAACAAGGCATCAATGCCTTTAATTCCTGGGCAGATGGTGCTTTTCTCCACTTCAATGAGCAAGAGGGAGGTTACCTGGCACAACAATGTGGCTCAGGTTGCCACAGGTCCCTCCCCAGAAAACATGGCACAGAGCTGATCCTCCTCTAGTTTAGTAAATCAGAAATTACCACTTTACAGTTCCATCTCTGGTCCAAATAACTTCACTAGGTGTCATCTCACAGTGCCTCTGTCGAGAGCCTGATGGGCTCAAACGACTTAGGCCCTCACCAGCAAGTTCCTCTCAAGGGGCAAAGCACAGACAGCAAAGGCCATGCATTTCCAAGAGACTCACCCACTCATGTGGAGCTTTTGCAAAGCCAAACCCCACGGGCTGGGGACCACCTCTGTGCACCTTGGGTTTGCTTGCAGCCAGGTCATGTCCATAATTTCCATTATTTAATTAAAGATCTGCTTTAAAAACAACCAGGGCAGAAGTGCAGGGACGGAGCAACTATTGAAGGCACCTCCAAGCTGCTCCAGACCACAGGCAAACACACCCATGGAGCAACCTCACCAGCTCCATGGGTACAGCACAGGAGGCAAAGGTCCTGGACTAGCCAAAAACATTATAAGGAGTTCTTCTGACAGTACAGTTCTGACAATTTTGTTATTTCCAAACATTTGCTTCCAGTGAAAAACAGAGCCAGCATCCAGTGGAGCACTCCAAGAGCACTCGGCTCCTGCTCTATCCTATGTGTTCATCCCCTTTCCTGGGTGTTTGGAAATAGGAAGCTACAGATGTTGGGTGAAAAACTGAAGTGCCCAGTCACCATTAAGGTCAGGCCCAGCCTGTGCCCAGCACATCAGGTGTATGCCCTCCCATCCAGTGGGACTGGAGCAGACCCACACAGCCATCCCCAACCTCCTCCTGCCTCTGGAGGATGGGGTTTCCTTTTCAACTCCTCTGCTGAGTTCCTGGTTTTCCCAGGAAGACGTAATTCACACTCCTTTGCCTCTTCCGTGGTGATTTAATGTTTTTTGAGCAAAAAGCAATTATGCTCCTATCAACAGGACCCCAGTGAGGATGATAATGAGGCGGCTCCAACCCCGCAGCTCCCGAAGGGGATAAAGCAAGTGGAAGCCTCGAGTAATCAAAGGCCCCTCCTTTGCCTCTGATTACTAAAAAAGAAATGAAAAACCTCCATAAAACTTCAAATGTTCCCATTCCCTGCTCCATCCCTCCACCCACGGTGTGGGTTTTAGCACCAGGAGACAAAGGACCAACACCAGCTCTGGGTCCCCTTTGGCTTTGTCACCTGGCTGCATTTTGGGTGTCACCTGCCCTCTCACCTGCAGCCCCCCAGAGCAGGGAGAGGGCACAGGGGGATTGACCTTGTGCTCAAGGAGGCACAGCAACCCTGTTTTCCCAGGCTTTGGGGCTCAAGGAGAAGCAGCCCCCACCTGGAGTCAAGCCCAGGAGGCAACAAAAAAGTGACCTGCTCAGTCTCAGGATGTGCAGGAAAAGGTGTCCCCATGCTCTGCTCTGCAAAAGGAAAGAAAATATGGAAAGGGAGGGAAAGACATGGGTGTGCAACAGGTCTTGGACTTTGCAGGACTAGAGAGGGTTCCTGGGAGATGACAAAACCAGGAGAGGAGAGCATCCAGGGTGCTGAGCTGCCCTGCCCCTCCAAAATGTAACATACAGCCAGGCAAAGACACCAAAACCCAGCTGTGCTCAGAGGAATCCATGGAATATGCTGGTTGAGTTTGAACAATCCAAAGCTTGGTGCCCGGTTGCTGATGGGATGTGGCACACAGAGTACTGGCGATTGGAGAGACAGGTGGGATGTGAGAAGGACTTTTGGGGAGAAAATATGATGAAACAATCCCCTGAGGTCATGATGAAGCCCCCTCCAAGGATGGCAGGAAACAGTCTAAAAGTGAGGATTTCCACAGCCTCTCATCTATTCCTGGCCACCACTTTCACCCATTGCATAACAAATTAAAGCTTAATCAGCTCCAACCACCAGTAACCCTGACTGGATGTCTCCCCAGATAATAACCATTTTATTCACTACACTAACGAGGACATACCTGAGGCTTTACTAATCCCTAATTACTCGGTATGGCTATTTCCAAAGTATACATAAATAAATAAATAAAATCCCAGAATCACATAATGGTTTGGGTTGGAAGGAACCTTAAAGATCATCTCTCTCCAACCCACTGCTGTGGGCAGCAACACCTTCCACTAGTCTTACTAATAACCTGAATAACCTTAATACTGTTAAAAAAACCCAACTGAGTGCTTTATTTTTTCTTCCCCCATCCGCACAGACCTTGAAAGGACCCCACCTGCTTATTAAGGGGAATGACTTAGAAGAGAAAAGAACCAAATTAACACTTATTAACTAACTGAAATCAATCCTACCTCTCTCCTCTTCCAGCCAACCACCTGCCATCACCTTCTATCAGTCCCATAAGTGGACAGCACAGAGATGCCCACCATGGGGATGCTCTGGGGTTCCTCTCCTCCCAAATCAAGAACATCTCATGTTTAGATTGGAAGAAGCAAGGCTGAAGGACTGTCATCTTCCCCATCCAGGGCTCGGCACAAGCCCCTTCCCCTTTGAACTGTTGCCTCTGTGATTTTTCACCACGGGGCTCCCAGCAGGAACTTATTAAAGCCAGACCAAAGCACGTCTCACTTTAATAGTAATTAGGTCACCCTGCGTTGTGGGCTTAGCAGCAAAACCATAATTATTTAGAAACATCAAGTTTAAATGCCAAAGAGTCTTAATAGAGCTCAGCTAATTAAGCAATTTCAACTAAGTAACTGATTAGCTTAAAAAGAAAAAAAAAGATAAATCAATGATCATAGACAACGTTTTCTTTTAACAGGTTGTTTTCTTGCAGCAATTCTCGATTGCACAAACGGAGCCCAACAACCCCCGCTAACCAAATATTATTGTAATTAAATATTCAACAGAAAGCCTCTTCAATTATTCAAGACTGATAGCACTTGGTTATAATTGGGGTGGTGGGAGAGGTTTCCAGAAGCAGGGATTGCACACATCATCCAGCCCCAGCCACTGATGCAAACCCACACGGGCAGGTTGTGGCATCGGCACAGGGTGCCGGCTCCGGCACAGCTCCGGCCACCGCTCCCATCCCCGAAACCAAACTGGGGGCAGGTGGATGCCTTCCAGCCCAGACGTGAAAAAACAGACCAGATGGCCCACAGGCGTTCTGGATTTCTGCTATTAGACCCAAAACTCAGGGCCCTAATGGCCAGTTTCCAGGTTTCACACCATTTTCCGATGGCAGCGTTGCCCCCCCGGCACAGGACCGGGAGGAAAAGCAGACCCCAGAGGATCGTTATAATTCACTAAGTGGCATTACCATAGGAAATTACAAATTAGCTTTTCAGCGAAGGATATGGATGTACTTAGATCAGCCATAGAGAAACTACAGAACCTTCCAGCCCATTTGTCAAAGCTCTTGTAGCTCCAGCTTCCAGGGAAATGAAACAATAATAAATATTGAGCAGGGAAAGTTAATCTCTGCTGAACGTGCTTTAATAATTCAAAAGTTGTGAGAAATAAATAAATAAAGCACAGACACTTTCGCTCCTACAAACACACGTCCCCTGTTTTTCTCACCATTTCTCATGATGTGACTTGGTGGAAAATGGATGGTGACCAAAATAAAAGAACTCCAAAAACTCAGCTGTGGCTGGGAGTGACCCAGGGAAGGAAGGAGCCCATCCATGTTTTCCACTTATCTGGGAAGCTGTAGAGATGATTTTGGCAAGAGTTTGCTCTTGTTGACCCTAAAGAAAGGGCTGTGTTGTCTCTCCCTGCTGCGGCAGCAGCTCCGTGCCCATTCCCTTCCCTACACACTCCCAAGCAGCCTCTCAAACAGCTCATTTTTGGAAAGACTGTGGTTTTATCTAAAAGCTGGACTGTGCAATAACCAGCTCAGTGTCCACCCAGGGTCCCAGTCCTCTCCTGACATTATTCTGCCATTGCTCCATCCCTTTCCACATCTTTCTGCTCCCATACTAACCCGAGGGGAGGATGCCGGGGGCTCAGCCAGCAGAAACATCATTCATATGTCATGATGTCCTCTGGATTCAGGTCCATTTGTCTTCCTCACCACCCACCACCACTTCATAAGCTGCTCTCGGTCACCAGAGGACCCAAAGTCCCATCAGTGGGATATCCACTGCACTTCTATCACACCAGGGACCTCTGTAAGCCACACGCACTCCAAATTCCTACCATTCCAGCTGGTGCAGCGCCTTCCCAAATTGCCACCCACCCTACATCCAAGCTTAACATTTGCCTCGCTCAAGTATTGACGTGTGCAGCACTTGAGAGCTCGAATGTTTGCAGCAGGAGAACAAGGTCAAATTGAAATGTGCTTTCAAATCCTAATGAATATTTGGCAAAAACATTCCCTTTCCTAACCCCAGCTATTTACTCAGCCTTGCTGTGCTGTTAAATGACTCCTTGCTCTGCCTGTGCTTGCTCAGAGGGATTGGAGCACCACAGCACCCTTTGGGCAGCATCACACAACTCTGGGGTCTGCTTCCATCAGCCTCATCCCTCAGCATTCCCGCTGCACCAGGACCAGGGTCTCTGAGACCTTGCTGACCTGATCAGCATTGAACTACCCACAGGCCAGGGTACTATTTCCCCCTTTTTCATCAAATCTGAGCATTTCTTTAGTTTGCAGAACCCACCTCTGCTGGAAACATGTATTCAGCCCCGTGCCTGGACCCAGAGCCACGCAAACACATTTGGGTTCTTTCACCATCAAACATCCATATCTTCTTCTGAGTTTTGAGGCCAGTGGAAGGTTTTAAATCTGTCCTGTCATGTCAGGAGCTGCACCCAGGATGGGTGAGCGGCCACTTTGCAAAGCCCTGGCAGTTCATGCCACAGCAGTCAGGGCAACTAAACACACGAGAACACATGCAGCAATATCCAAAAGAATGGGAAAATAAAGATATTTATCACAGACTCCCACCTTATCCATGAGTGGAAATACCAGCAATTAGTCAAAAAAGGCAACACAGGCACCTGCAGTCCCAAGCCCCCTTTCCATGACTTGACAAAACACTTTCCCTTCAGGCTGACAAGATCTGGGCTCATTCATCACGCCAAGAATAAGGGGGGTCCCCTTGGGGCTTTTTTTTTCCCCCAGACAGTTTATGCAAAAAAAAAAAAAGTAAAAGTAAAAGGATGGCTGGATAGTAGCACTTGTAAATTCCCACGCAGGACAATAGCATTTGAAAATTCCCTCTTGAAGGCTTATTTCTAGCTTCTCCTTGGGAAGGGCTGTGCTCCGGGCGGAGCAGCCGGGCCAAAGGTGGGAGCCCACATGGTGATGGTGACGGTGGGAAGGGCAGGGCGACCGCGGCTCTCAGCCTGCCCGGCACAGGCACCGCTCCGGCGCCTGTCGGAAGCGGAGGAAGCCCGAAGGATGCCTGCAACAGATGTGCACGTCCGAGCCAAGCCGGGAGCAGCGCCGGCGCCCAGGCGGGCGGCACACCGGGAGCAGGAGCCGGGGACGTGGCGCTCCAGCCAAACCCCATCCCCGCACCTCTCCCAGGCTGCGGTTCCGAAGCGAATGGCTAAACGAGGGAAGCAAAGCTAAGCTGGATCCGCCAGCCGCGAGCAGAGCTTTCCACCTCCCTCCTGTGCTTTGCTTATCGTGATGCTGCGAGCGCGGAGACGAAAACTGGGTTTTAAAAGAGCAGACGCGAAGCAGGGACGGAGAGGTGAGCAGGGAGGCCGGTGAAACAGCGAAGGAGCGGCACCAAAATGGTCATCAGCCCCATCTGGCACCTCCAACCCCGAGTTAAAAGGTACAGCGTCAGCCCATTACCACCCTCTCTATATGCTAAATGGGATTATATTTGGTTCAGATAACAGGAGAGACAGCACGAGAGTGGCTCCTGAGTGATTGCAGGGTGTGCGAGAGACAGAGTCTTTGGTGCTGTCATCTCCTACCGTACTTCTTCCTCTTTGCGAGCCACAAAAAAAAATTAAAATTACGACAAACGTCCAGGTGTCCGGCAGGAAAGGATCAGCTAAGACACAGGATTTAGTAAAAAAAATCACGGAACCATAAAAAAAGTCAGACAAGCGACTGTACTGCCTCCAGGTTCGCGTGCCGCAGGCAATGAGTTAGCAAGGTTTTATGGAGGATAACGAGAGAGGGTTACAGGCAGCCCCGGCCCTGACCCCGGCTGCATCCTCCTCCCCCTCCAGCCGGGTCCAGACCCCCAGACGTCCCCTCTCGCCATCCCGGAAAAAAGACTTTTTGTGTCGCTGGCTGCTTCGGGATGCACGAGCCATCCCTCGCTCAGCTGCTCCTGCAGCCCCGGGCAGAACCGGGCGCCAGCCGGGGCTTTGCCTCGCTGTCACACAGGGCTGGTGGCACATCCAGCCTCGCCGATGCTCCGCCGGGAAAGCCAAACCCCAGGGCAGGGCAGGCCCTAGGAGATGCTTCAGGTGCATTAGAGAAACGCACTTTTCAATATAACAAATTCAACCTTTGCGCCAAAGGATTCAATAAGATTAAATAAACCCCATAAAAAGGCTTTTTTTATATATGACCATGTCAGAAGGCTCTCGCCTTAACTCCAAATCACATGCGATTGCTCTGCCTCAGAAATTCACCATCCAAAAATTTCCCTGAAACCTGCGATCTCTCCTAGGACACTACTTTGCTATCCAAGCAACTTCCTGTCCCGAGTGGAGACATCACCGCTCCTCAACAGGTTCGGTACTGGGCAGGAACGGTGGCTCTGCCAGTGCTGGCTCGGGGGCAAGCTGGGAACACCCTGAGTGACACTCGGAGTGCCCTCGGGCCGGGCACGAGCCGAGGTGTCCCAGCCAGCGGCAGTTCCAGCAGCTGAGGCTGCAAACGCCGGCGAGCCAAGCGCTGCTAACAGGTCCTGCCACCGTCAGCACCGCGCTTCGGCACGGCACCGGCATCTCCACCCCAAGGCATTCCTATGGAGATGAGATGAGGGAGGAAGCCCGAGAAATATGAAAAGCAATCACCTATGTCAGCCAAAACCAGTGGAAAGGGGATGCTGCAGCAAGAGGGCCTGCCCGCTCCGATCCGACAGCTGTGCTTGTCAGCGGAGGGCACAAACCCCACTGGAGACCATGGCAGCAGCATTCCAGCTCCTGAACCAGCCCCTCGCTGAGCCAAAGTCACCAGTCACCTCCGACAGCTTCCAGCTCAGACACAACCGTGCTCACATCATAAATCCCCCTGGGAAGGGCCCAGCCCCACATCGGCCGGCAGCGGTTTGACACCCCGTGCATCATCTCCCTGTAACCACGCACTTCTCGCTGCCCACAAGCGAGAGGCTGCACCACGTCCCCTGCTCGTAGCCACCACACAAGCGCTGGGCAACCCCCGCCATGAGCCCGTGCTGAACCAGGAAAAAAGGTGGCAGCGGCAAAATAAAGAAAAAAAAAACAAAATAAGATATACTTCTCCCACCAGGCCCACTGCCTGGGTCTCTGCTGCGAGCACCTTCCAGGTGCCCGGCGAATCCCACGACCAAGCGGGTGATGGGGAAGAGCCCGCAGCCCACCGGCACGGACCGCGCTGAGGGGAAGGGCACGCATCTGCCCTGCAGTTCCACGGACGGGCCGAGCATCCCCCGGCTCGGCTCGGCTCAGCTCACCCCACGGAACGCAGCCCACCTGCCCACGGCTCCCAGCGCATCCCTCCTCCGCCGGGGCTGGGAGGAGGAAGGTTCTCCAGAGGCGGCTCCACGCACCGCCACGGCCCCCACAGCGTCCCCGGGGACCCGAGGGGACCCGGAGGAGACCCAGGAGGCGACCCCACCGCCGTCCCGGGGACCAGAGCGAACCCAGAGGGGTCCCCGTGGCGGCCCCGCCGCGGCCCCGGGCAGGGCTCCGCCACGGAGGGGACTCGACCCGGAGCATCCTCCCGCCCGGCGAGCTCCCCCAGCCACCCCTTGCCCCTTCCCGGGGGTACCCTCGGGCACGGGCTGCCAGCGCCACGGGCAGGCACAGCGGCGGGGCCCCGGGGCCGGGGTGCAGCCCCACGGCGGGGG
>VWZD01000651.1:262-11671 GCA_013396695.1 Sakesphorus luctuosus
GTAACTATGATTTGTTATTGTCATGAAGTAAATGGAATTGTAATGTGTAATAATTATTTGCTTAAATAATAGAATCATTGGCATACAGATGATAATCGGTGTAAGAAAAAAAATATTATTAATAATAAAATTAAACAAAATTGTATCCAAGAATAGGTCCCAGGAGAACCTTTCAACTATTTTAGGCCAAGTAGAAACAATATTACTAATTAAGACAGAACACTGCCTGTCACAAAGATAGCTGTAAACACTGCTTCCTAGTGAAAAAATGAGAATTTATCTGATTGATAAAAATGTCCTAACCTCAATCCACTATGCCTGTGACTGTTATCGAGTCTCTCAAAACAGTTACCATAATTAGATCCCCTACTTGCTTTCTTACTAATCCCCCATGATGACCAAGCCATTATTATAAATTTTTTGAGTGAAGCATACAATTTTCAATTCCTTACTTTTTTCTTCCAAAAGAGGTTTTAACCAAACATTCAAGTAGGTGAACATGGCAGGTGGCTCAGCACCAAAAGCTGCTGGTCCTTTATTACATCTGCTGTGTCTCATAGAAAGGAAGGAGTTCATTCTTGAGCAACACAGGACTTTTATTTAGAAGTCAAACACGTGAGCACCACTGTGAAAAGAATCAGCAGAAGTTAGAGTAGGAACAAGTGAATTTTTAATGGAGCATAAGGTGGGCACATTCACCACCCCTGGGTAATCATGCAGGGGAGCAGCTCCCATTCTGGAGGATGCACAGGCCCTTAATAGTTCAAGGCTTCCTAAACAAAGCCATGTTGGCAGTGGAAATGTATAGCCCATTGTGAGTACTGGTATAAGAGCAAAGGAGACGACAAAAAGTCCTCAGTGGCAGTGGCCATTATGCCATGGGCACCCCAAGGTGGCCATTTCCCCTGAATGCTGTAATGCCCCCTTCCCTGCTGCTGGTCAGACATTTTTTCTGCCTCCAGCCTCAACAATTAATTTTTTTTTCAGTTCTTCAAATATTTCTGCTTTTTACAGCTTCTTTTCTTTAACCTGAAAGCCTATTAAATTATTTTGCTAATGTTTTCACGCAGCATTGGAGCCTGAGTCTTCACTAGAACAGTCAGACATTACAAGGGCCGTACCAACAAGCTGCATAAATTGGCAACACCAAAACTCAACTTCTGCAGCTCATGTTTTTACACTACAAGAGTGAACTAAACCTTATTCTACCCTGAGAAAAGAATAGTTTAATATCAACCCAGTCAAAAATTACTTGGATTGCAAACTGGTTTTGCTACTCATGTAAAAAACTGACTGTTTCAGGCTTTTTTTCTTCAATAAGACAAAAGCAAATAAAGTGATAATACTTTGCGTATTGATTGATTCACTCTTAAATATTATGAATCATCTTCTTAAAAATGAGATTAAAAATATAGTAAATTAATTTAGGTCCCTGCATGCCTGCACAACTCACATCACAAGATGCCTTTGTGCTTCTTCCAGCATTTGACTGAGGGAAGCCCATTGCATAATCACCAGCAGTATGTACTTCTTTTATTTGCTTTGTTCACATGCCTCAGCTAATCTGGACTTAACAATTCTAACATCCATTTAATCTTTTTTTGTTTTTGTTTTCTTCTGGAAGCAAGTTAAGAATGTCTTTTAACAGCACCAATTCAAGAGGGCTTTTGTCCCCCAGGACTGAGGAGAGACTGAAATGCCTTCAGTACAGGCTGCCTAACAGAGACTTTAATGACTATTGCTGGTTCAGATAATTCTTATTGTCTAGTGTTATTACCATGGACCTATTGTTCTTGTAACCTGTTTGCTGTAGCAAGACAAAATTTTGTGAGACTGTTTTCACAGGAATTTTTCCTACATGGCACCAATCCACTCTCTGTGTCACCCCTAGATATGATCAAATTCATTATTTAAATTCAGACACTTGCTGTTTCTCATGTAGGGAATTGACCATGTAATTATTTCAAGATTTGTAAGGAAAGAATAGTTCCCTCCTACTCCTGAGAAATTACACTGATCTAGAGATCACAGAGTAGTCAGATCTATGTCAGTACAATCTCATAACTCAGATCTGCAGTTTGTGGTTCAGACTAATAATATAACATAACATAAAGACTGCTTTTAATTTTAATGGGATTTTGGATCAGATGCTCAAGTGCTAAGAATCCCTGCTATCCCTATCACAATGGCTGTTCTCTGCCCTTCCTGCTGACTACTGTTGCATTATTTTTGCTTTAACCTGCCTTCAATGTCTGTCAGCTGTTCTCTCATCACTATGGGAGCTTAAACTTTTGACAATGAATGAGATGTGCCAAGTTGGGAGTAATTACTTTATTGACGTCACTTCAACTTTCAACCCACTTTTAAACAAGCTTCTACTTCTTGAAACAGTAGGTCATTTGTAGCACATTATGCAAATGTTACAGCTAATCTTTTGCATAATATCCAAGAGGTCAGTTTCTGCATTAGCTAATTTATCTGAACTACACAGGAGCTATGAATGCTGATTTTTATTAAGCTCTTCATTAAGTCAAAATGCAGCTGAAGTGTACGTATACATATACATATATAGTCACAAAATGAAATTACTTCAAAGGTAGAACAATCACTTGATACATAGTCTTTGTTACTTCCACTAATAAATGAGGATTACTTTCACAAGAGATAAGCATAATCTGGAAGAAAACAGATTTTCCCTTTGCAATAAATAGCTAAATTAATACACACATTCATATCCTTTCAATAGCTTTGAAATTGTGTTTGTATAACATCCAAACATTCTATATAGATTGTCAGCTATCATACAACCCTTCCCCCTATTAAGTCACTGCAAATTGGATTACATTTCATTCATGTCATCTATTGGGTTTTTCCATCATGGGAGAAGTAGAAGAAATTATGAGGGATTTACTTTTATTTGAAATTTAGTTATTTAGATTTCCAGGGGAGGGAAAAAGTATTATTTAAATATTTAACATTAATGAATAGCAAAAGTAAATTATGATTTCTAGGTACTATATTGCCAACAAATGCATATATCTCACTACATAAAACTCTGCACTCAGTTGTTTTATTGTTGAATAGCTATTCTGCTGGTGAGAGTATTGCCCATTTAGGAACCAGTAATGCACCTAACAGTGATTCCAAAGAAGACTGGACTATGTTGAACTGTGCTATGCTGAACTGCATGTAATGTCAGGCCTTCAGGACTGTGCTGTGCAGCACAAATTCCTTAGCTGCAACATAAAGTAAGCCTACAAATCGCAAGTGAGAAGCTCATAGGCAGCTCCTGCTGAGTACTATTGACAGGATCACTTTTGTGCCCTTGAGTTTATCTAAAGGTGCAGCAAGAGGTTTTCATGAGAACACAGTTTTTTTGTTGTGAAGAAATTATATGAGTAAATGAGAGAGCTTCTTAGTGAACAGGATCTGCTCTGAATAGCATGTTGTGTGAAAATCTATCTGAGCTTCAATTGATGCTGCACATATGCAGGATACCCACAAATGGAAGGGATGTAAGATTTGCTGAGTATATTCCTCTGATTAAAGTCTTATTAAGGGATTTCTTGTTGGACCTTCTTTATTAAGATCCAGAAAGAGTCCTGCACTGCATCTCTTTTACCCCAGTGTTCCCACTGCCCAGTGCAGAAGAGCTGTTGCTGGAGAAGGTATCAGATCTTCCACATTACACTCCAATATCACGATAGAGTTTACCAAGGCTATGGGCAAAAATTTCCCCAGATAATTTTCATCATACTGATTCTAAATCATACTTACACCAAAAAAATACTGCTATTACTAATAAAAAAAATTAAAGAACACCACCCCACTCCTAACTGTAGCAGCAGCTTTCCCATTCCGTTCAATCTCCTCCCCCTTCAATCTAAGTAAATTCAAGTTTTACTTATTTGTTTTCTTCTGGGCAAGTGCCAAGAGATGAATAATTACCTTCAGTCTCCCGTAAGATGTATATTGACATTGTAGTCACTTTGCCAAGAGCCTAAAAGGTCAACATGCTTCAAAGAGGCAATAAGTGATGCTCCCTCCTTATATTCAACAGCAGTATCTAACAGCCTGCAACAGATGGGGAAAACGGAGGGAGATGTCAGCTATCCTTCTAACTCCTGCAAATTCTAAGATGCAGTTCATTAAAACTAATGACCAATCACCATGTGCTGTGCATAAGGAAAGATCAGTCTTCCATTATCTAGGTAAATAAAAAATGTTGCATTACTATTATGATACTCTGTGCACAAACAGCTCTGGGATTTTGCCATATGCCCCACTTTACAGCAGAATATTTATTAAATAATTGAAATTTATGGGTTGATAGCTCTCTCAAACATTTTATTGTACCTGTAAAATATTTTAAGTTTTGAAAACCCAATAAAGTTGATTTAATAATCCCATACACAGTTTCCTCTAGACTTTTCTTAAATTATGTCTTATAAATTATAATTTATTGTATATTATAGAAAGATTAAAAAATAAACACTTATGAGAATTTAATCAGATTCATTTATTTTGTTAACTAAAAAGCATAACAAATTCACACATGACCTCTGAACTCTGAGCATAGAGCCTCATATTGGGTCCACCATCAACAAAATTATTCTGCCAAAGATAACAACTAAGTGTTTTATTTAACTTCAGCCAATCTATTTGCCCTAATGGCTACATTATGGAAAAATAAAACAAACAAAAAACTAGCAGAATTCTTTCTGTTCTATAAAAACACCACTAAAGATCAAAGAGTCAAAAAAACCCAAAACAAAACATAAACAAAACACTGTCTCCTCTCTGTGATGGTTGTTTACTAAGGATATGTCTCTAGAAATAGAAGTAGACAGCAGTAGTAAAATCTAGATGCATATCATTTGTATTATATCACCCCAGTTTCAGCAACATCATCACTTCAGTCAAGTACCTTATTAAAAATACTGCCCTGAATCATTCTGGTAGTGTTTGTGGAATTGTTTTGGTGTTTGTTGGACTCTGTTGTTATACACTGCACCTGTGTACTACATCATTTAAATTGCTTCACCAGAAAAATCCATGTTAAGTTGCAATGCTCAGAAAACCCAGAATGTACCACCTCACTTTGGCAGAGAAAGACTGGTCAGGAATTTGTTATATATTAGTCAAAGGACTCAGGCCAAATCATTCCCAAGAGTGATAACCATTTCTTCATAGTGAATAGTGGGCCTGATGAGTCTGGATGCTTTCATAAAATTTCACAGTATTTAAGCCATCATACTTCATTTATATTCACCCTGGATCTGTCTTTAGTAATTCCCCTCCCACCCACACCCATCATATGTGTGACCACACATAAGAGTATATGGTACAATTCACCAAGCCCTGCTCCTTTCAGTTTACTTGTTAGTTGTAGTAGTTACCAGCCATTCCCAGAAGACAGAAAAATACCGGTTTAAATCTCAGTGTTGCTGCATCATATCATGACTATAATCAACCTTGCTGACATTATTGACAAGGAATCTCTTAAACATCCTACTCCAGCAGAAATATAAGAAAGATATTAAGCTATTAGAGAGTGTCCAAAGGAGGGCAATGAAGACGGTGAAGGGCCTTGAGGGGAAGCCATATGAGGAGTAGCTGAGGGTGCTTGCTGTGTACAGCCCAGAGAAGAGGAGACTGAGGGGAGACCTCATTGCAGATACTACTTCTTGTGAGTGGAAAAGGAAGGGCAGGCACTGATCTCTTCTCTGTGGTGACCAGTGACTGGACCTGAGTGAACAGCCTGAAGTTGTGTCAGAGGAGGTTTAGGTTGGATATTGGAAAAAGGTTCTTCATGCAGAGGGTGGCTGGGCACTGCAACAGGCTCCCTAGGGCAATGGTCACAGCACCAAGCCTGAGAGAGTTCAAGAAGTGTTTGGACAATGCTCTCAGGCACATGGACTTGACTCTTGAGGATGGTCCTGTTCAGGGTTAAGGGTTGGACTCAACAATCCTTGTGGATCCCTTCCGACTTGGCATATTCTCTGATCTTTGAGATATGACAATCTTATTGTACCTATACCTATTCTGAAAACAAAAAATAGATAGTTTTGTAGTTTTTCCAGGAGGCAGAAAGAGATTCTTAAAGCCATAAAATAGTGCCTTTAGTTGCACTATTTCAAGTATGTGACAAACTGGAAGCGCTTCAGCATCATGCCCTCTATGAAGACAGAAAGTTAGTGTTGTTCAGTCTGGAGAAGAGAAGGCTCCAAGAAGACCTCATTGCAGCCTTCCAGAAAGGTTCACAGGAAAGCTGGAGAGGAACTTCTTACCATGGCACAAGGGAAAATGTCTCTAAACTGAAAGAGGGTAGGTTTATATTGCCTATTAGGAAGAAATTCTTTGCTGTGAGGGTGGTGGGACACTGGAACGAGTTGCCCTGAGAATCTGAAGATACCCCATCCCTGGATGTGTTCAAGGCCAGGCTAAGTGGGGTCCTGAGCAAACTGGTCTAGTAGAAGGTATTCCTGTCCATAGTGGGGAGTTAAAACTGTATGATTTTAAAAGTCCTTTCCAACCTAGATAATTCTATGATTCTATGATCATAGATGGGAAGGCTACCTTGTACAATAGTATTATTGACTATTAACTGTGATTAACAAGTATTACAATTTGTGAGTAAAGCTTGGGTACAATAAGGCAGGAAAACAGAAACTTTGAAAGTCTATGTCCATTTCAAATAAATTTTAAAAAGTAGATGTGAAAAATAAAAAAAAAAAAACCAATACAGTACAATATGGTTCCACAGCATGTCAGTCCTTTTTCTGCCAGATCAGGTATTTTCATTTCTCTATTACCTAATTGACACTATGAGAAGATATTGTGCCTCAAACCATGTTCCTGCTGAAGTCAACTAGAATTGGCTTCCACATGGCCAACCAGAACTTAGAGAAATATATATACATTTTTCTCACAACTCAAAACTTTTTGCACTTCAATAAGACGTCATGAACTGACTGAACATAAAGACTCTTGTTGTCTGTACTATATTAGCTATTTCAAATATTCCAAGTTTTCTATTCTATTCTCAATGTTGTTAGAGTTTATAGGCACTGTTTTTGAAATTAATGGGTGATGTTTTCCCCACCATTCCTCTAGCTTCTTCAGACAATCAGAATAAAGAGCCTGTCTCCTTTGAAAGCAGCATGAGAACTGAACACAATCCAAGGTTTCACATGAATTCTATAGCATACAAGTAGTTTTATTACAAAAAAACTTATTTTCCTTATAATTGCAGTTATTTTCTTTCTTATTGTTTTGTTTCATGGTCAGTGGGACATAATTCAGTATGTGGCAAAGCTACCAGATATGTTCACATTTACTTCTATTTTTTTTTTCAGTAAAGCCCTTTAGTGTACTTGGCTTGCTGTAGAAAGTTCTCTAAGGGAGTGTGGGGAGAATGCACACCTCCTTTCTGCCCACACAAATTCATACACATTCCTCTATCAACACATAGACACTTGCATATTAATATTAACAACTGCAGAAAATATCTTAGCCAACAATTTCTTATTTGTCCTAAAGAAAATATTAACTCATCCTTTCACAGAGAGAAACTCAAAAAGTATAAGAAAAATGTGCACATATACACAGATTCAGAAGCCAGTAATATGCCACCTCAAAATTATACAGATTTTTGAAATAGTAGAAACATTTTTACCACAATGAACAAGGAGTCCTGTTAAGGTTTCACAATAATTTTGCTACAAGGTCTGCTGACTGCAACCTATAGCTTTAATATTCAACAAAATGTTGGCTTTTTCTGTGTTTTTCCCTTTTATATCAGAATTTCTTAATTGTAAAATGTCATAGTCCACAGGATCTGTTCTTTTCAGTGATACATCTTTGCTGTCATATATATCCCCAACAGCAACCTGCAGCAACTGTGGCTGTGTCTACATGAGCACTCAAAGCAGCTGAACAGCTTTTTGGGGCTGCAACTGAGGGCAAGAACCTGAAATACATACAAAACACATTTCAAAGGGTTTTCTGTGCTCTTTTTCACTTATTTTCTTTTACTTTTGGGGACTATTTCTCCAGGGCTGTGGTTGGGACGCATGTGTGACCTTTCCAAGTGTATTTCTTTTTAACTTCATTTGAAATAAAACCATACTGAGCATTTTGATGGTTGTTAGGAACCAAAGTCCAGTAAGTGGAGGTAATTTGGAGATTTGCTTCAACGCACACTCTTGATTAAAACTAAAAGCTCATGTAGGCACATTCAGTGTTTCCCCAAAGACGTACTGAACTTGTCTCCTCTGATTTGCAACATCATTTTAAAGGACACTGCTGAATTGACAGGATCATGTATTTATAATACTTTCCTTTGTAGATATAGTTCCTTTTAGGAAATTATATTTACCTTTAGGGAGCGTACAGATGGTATAAAATCTGCTACAGTTTTGTTTTGTTTTGTTTTGTTTTTTCTTCCATGAAATATCAGTCCAGATTCTTAGACTCTCTCAAAGTTTTCTCCATTAAGGGATCTATTCATTTCTTTTTGAAGCTTCTGCCTTAGGGCAAAACCAAGTTATTATGGGAAGCAAATTTGGAGATGGTTGAGCTCTTTCTGATCTTTTCTGGTCTATGTTAAGAGATCTCCCTGGAATACGGCATACATACTGAAATTTTAGAATAAGTAGTATAACTAAAGATTGCATTGTAATACCTAGAAACAAGGAATACTTATTTACAGCAGTTTTTTTCTTTAACATTTCAGTAGCTTGCTTACAATCTTAACATTCTTGTGAAACTACACAGTTGAAGCTATATTAAGAAGGATGTACAAGGTTATATTCCAATTTGCCGTTGTTTTCTGTACAGATACAGGAAATATACTTTTCTAATACAATTACTTTATTCACGGTATACCAAATTATGTTTGAGAACTCCTATGCACAGTGCAGACCTGGTTTTATAATAACTCCTTTATTTTTCTTTCATGAGTAGAAAGAAAATGGCTTTGAGTCAATGAATATGAAAACCCTGAACTGTCACCTCTGTTTACAGAGTTTGAAAATAATTTGAGGCAACAAAAATATCCAGGTTAACTCTTGTTTCAGATTGGCAGCATGGTAAGGCTGGACCTTGACACAGCCTTTGGAGGAGATCTGCCTTCAGTATTCAGTCCAAGCAGCAGAAGACATCACTTGGACTCTGTAGACTTTGCAGGAGCAGGTTTGCCAGAAGGATTTTGGGTTGACTTTAGCTGATGTGCAAGGACAAAAAGGCAAAGGAGTTTGAAGTGAACAAGCTTTTACTCTTTCTCTGGCCAGAAACAAGTGTACAAACATCACTACTCTTCAAAATCCGGTAGAGTACATCTATTTCAGAGTAGTGAGTCTCTGCATTGCCCTTGAGCACCAGCATGCATCTCGTGCACCCCAGCCTTCTTGTTCTCACTAACTGAAGACTAATGAGACTTATAAAATTGTAATACTGTATCGCAGGTACTAATCCTTTAAATATTTTTTAAAAAAATTATATGACAATTAAAATTGCTGGACATATTTTGGAACTATGATTGCAAAGAGAGATCAGTTTCTATCGAGGGCCACCCTTTCCCATTTTAGATTTTAGTTGTGGGTATTGGCAGTCTATGTAACATGATAGAGTAAGGTGTAAAGTGTTTAGTAATGCTAAAGGAAAACGTAATCTAATGGGAGAAATATACACTGTCTTCTTAAGAATTGTTTATTCTAAAATTTCACAAATAGTACTTTTCAAATAGTACTCCCTCTCTGAAATAATTTTCCATAGTAATCAAATACAGAGTCACACTATGGTATTACAGGGAAAGAAATACCCACTTTATATCTAGTTAAAACAGTGAAAAACTCCTGCCAGAAAAGAGACTGGAGGAATTTTTTACCTCTCTAAGAAAACTATTGGCACCAGCTGTTCTTTCATAAGGAAGCCATCAGAGTACCTATTAAAATCATGCTATAGGCCTTTGTGACCTAGAAAAGATATTTTATACTGCAATTCTCATCTATTTTCCTAAGGACATCAATAGGCCTAAACCAACAGGACTCTGCCCCCAAATTTACCCTTATACAAACTATATTTTTTACAAACCTAGTAACCCAATCTTAGTTTCTTGACAGATGTTTCACTCCTGTCAGTCAGCAAGATATTTTTAAATCTTCAGTACATCAGTATAAGAAAAGCCTTTTTTTCTGTTGGAAATGAGAAAATGAAAATATTTCTTAATGTTCCATTTGAAGTAGTTTGGTGTGAATAACAGCTGTTAGCACTTTTCCATGAGAACAAAACACTCAGGCACTGTGATAATGAGTTTATTATGGAAAAAAAAAAAAAGGAATAACAATAGTCTTTTTCTGAGGAAACTGAAAGCACTTATGTCCGTGGTTCAGAAGACTCCATCAGGATATAAGGGTAGCCAACTGTGCAGTATGGACATCACAGAACAAATATGAATATGCAAGTAGTTGCTCTCAGACAAAAATCTGCATGAGATGCAATGAATGAAGAATTTTCAAACAAGGCACTGTCAAAAAATTCCAAAGAGCAAATGATGAAAAAATTAATTTGCAAATAATTTGTGAATAAAATCAAAGTCTAAACACATAAAAAAACCTATTGTAAAATTTCCTTCCATGGGAGTGTAATTTAAACCTGTATTACTTTAGCAGTTTTCAAACTATGGCAGCTTTGTATAGAGTGATCTTGTTTACAAAACATTTCAACTTCCACATTCACTAAAACAGAATAAGAAATGCATGTTGTCTTCACATGTGGGGTAATTCCCCTTCATTTACTTCTTCCTTTTCCATCTACCAGTGAATTCAGAGATAACTGCTATGAGACATTCCAACCTCATTCATACATTTGGCTAGATTGAACTCTGAACCCACTCCAAAAGCATTTTTCTCGCCATTTAGTGCAAAGACGTCTGTCTAAGATACCTAACTGCTCAGAATATCGTCAAGAAAATATAAAGTTCAGTACTGTCTTCAGAGAAGCTGCAGGTGTGCTTAGGCAAGATTTTTGCAGTTTTTAGAATTGCCACAGGCTCAATGTTTTAGTTTTTACAGTTATTATTACAGTGCTTTAGCAGTACTTAACATAAAGTTTTGCTGCTTTTTTTTTCCCCCTAAGAATATTAGAATACCTATTACTAGAGAAAAACTTTATCTAAATCTCTCCTTATCTCACACACAGTGGAAAGACTTTCTTTGAACAGATAAGTTTTTAATATATTGATTATACATTTGAAAATATTTTGAAAATGGTTTCCAGTTGGTATTTTGAATAAAGATTGTTAACTCTGTCGTTCATCTTTTACCAGTGACATTTCTAGCTGATATTTATCAGTTCTAACTCATGCTTCCTGAGGAGAACACCCTTACAAGTTACAGCTGTACTTCT
>VWZD01000651.1:16726-27081 GCA_013396695.1 Sakesphorus luctuosus
CCTTCCAACCTTTGGGCTGTCCATTAGTTGACAGTGTTGGGGACATAAGGCTCTGATTGTCTAGAAGTGCTTGTAGCTAATAACTTTTATTAATACAGTTAAGACTAGAAATCTTTGCATTTCTGTCTTCCTCCTCCCTTTCACGTGACAAGTACTGAGGCTGAATTACAAATTATAAAAGTTGACAACAGCTACCTAAACTATACCAGTCCTGGGAATACATTGAAGGTCATAGAATTATAGGATTATTAAGGCTGGAAAAGACCTCTAAGACTATTGAGCCCAACCTTGGACAGAACACCATTATGTCAACTAAACTATAACACTAAGTGCCAGGTTTCAGTTTTTTCTTGAACAGTTCAGGGATAATGGCTCCACCACATGCCTGAGTAGTCCATTCCAATGTTTAACCACCCTTTCTGTGAAGAAATTCTTCCTCAATATCCAAACTGATACATTGCTGGCACAGCTTGAGGCTATGTCCTCTTGTCCTGTCGCTAGTCACCTGGAAGAAGAGACCAACCCACACCTGGCTGCAACCTTCTTTCTGGTAGTTGTAGAGAGTGGTAAGGTCTCCCCAGAGCCTTCTTTTCTCCAGACTAAACAACTCCAACTCCTTCAGCTGCTTCTCATAATACTTGTGCTNTCTCATAATCCTTTTGCTCCACCTCTTTCTCCAGGTCCCTTGCCCTTCTCTGGACATTTTCCCTCCCCTCAATGTCTTTCTTGTAGTGAGACACCCAAAACTGAACACAGGACTTGAGGCGCAGCCTCAAGAGTGCTGAGTACAGGGCGACAGTCACTGACCTGATCCTTCTGGACATACTATTTTTGATACAAGCCAGGATGCCTTTGGCCTTCTTGGCCACATGGGCACACATATTGGCCCATGTTCAGTTGCTGTCAACTAGCACCTTGAGGCCTCTTTCCACTGGTCAGCATTCCAGCTCCCCTGTCCCAAGGCTGTAGCTTTGCATATGGTTGTTGTCGCAGAATTGCGGGACTCAGATCTTCACCCTGTTGAAGCTCATGCAGCTGGCCTTGGTTCATCCAACCAGCCTGTACAGATCCCTCTGCAGACTCTTTCTACCCTCCAGCAGATCAACACTCTTGCCCCACTTAGTGTCATCTGTGAATTTACTGCAGATGCACCAGGTCATTGATCAAGAGACTAAACAGGGCTGTCCCCAACACCAAGACCTGGGGAGCATCACTGGTGAATGGTCTCCAGCTTGATGTAACACCATTCACCACCACTCTCTGGCCTGGCCAACCAGCCAATTTTTAGTTCAGCAGAGTGCACCAGTCTAAGTTGTAGGCTGCCAGCTTGTCCAGGAGAATGCCATGGGTGACAACATTGAAGGCTTTACTGAAGTCCAAGTAGACTACACCCACAGCCTTTCCCTCATCTACTAGCTCGTTTTCACTAACAGAAAAAATTTTAATGCTCAAAATCCACAGTTGATTTTAAAAATATTTTGATACAAAGTGCACAAAATAAAATTTTCTCCTGTTTAAATATTTACTTATGTGAATGCGGTAAGTAGCAAAAGCATGAATACAATTTGCCATTCTTTCTGATTCCTGAAAATATTAATTATGACTATACTCCAAAAATAATCTGAAAGATTAATTATCCATGGTTTACCACTTTCCATTGTGTTTCTTTGCACTTGGACTTTTTAGTCAAACAGCAGAGTGGAGAACATTATCAGTTAATATAATATGAACTATCAAACAGAAACTATGAGTAGCAAGTAGTCTCAGTGAACAGATCACAGATCTTCCTCACTATCCAGTGCATGTCTGCAGTCTGGAAAGGGAATTTACAGATTGCTTTATTTGTGACAGGCATGATGTTTTGGAAAGGATGACTGGAAGATAAAATACTTCAATGTCTTTATTACATTTCTCAGCAATTGCAAAAAAAGTTACCATTTNGTGGTATGGAGTCCAACTTTGTACTCTGAGAAAGGTGTCATTGCTGCTGAAATCAATAGGAGTTGTGCTTGCTCTTCCAAGGACAGAGTCTGTGTACTCAAATACTTAATGTGTCTGAAGGACTAAGAATGACAGTCTTTCAAATGTATTAGGATAACACTTTCTTTGAATAACTCAGTTAACCAAATGAACACCAACATTTAGGTCCCCAGAAAATGGGAACAGGACTTCCTTTTGATATGATGCCAATCTTTTTCTTTGTCTCTGAGAAGCAGAAAGGGAAGCACTGGGCACTCTATAAAGCTGTTCAAATATTATTGAATTATGCTTTTATTATATGGAGTTGACAGTGCAGCAGAAAGTTATAAAAATAAGCATGGATTTTCCTGAGCTGTTGTAAAGGGTGGCCCTCCACCTTTTGGCATTAGTTGAATACACATAAAGGTGCCAGCTTTTTATTTATTTATTACATTTTTTTTTACTTATTTATATTTGCTTGCTAGGCAGGTTTTTCCTCAAGCTCTTACATACTTTATTTATTATTCATTTTCATCCCAGGAAGAGAAATTTGAAATATTTATCCACAGGACATTATTTTTTAAAAATACTTTCCACAAGTGCCAGATATACTAAATGACTGAATCCTTTATGAAACAGCCAACATGATTATCTGCTCTGAAATTTCACTTTAAAAAAGGTTAATAATTAAAACATTTTACTCTAAGCCAAGCAAACACTTAATAGGATGAAATAGTTACTTGGAGAGAAACTGTGAACTGAACTTCTTTCCTTGAGGCAGGCTTTAGCTTTAATTTTGTTGGGTTTTATTCTAGGTCTAAGAAAATTAATCATTTCTGGGAAATGCTAACCACAGTGACAGACCTTGCCATGCTGAATGTTTTACAAGGAAGCTGTTTGGAGCCATAAACTGCCACCACGAGCAAACAACTGTCAGCCAGCAGTGTTTTTGTTAGACTCTGACAAGGGAATCAATAAAAAGACATGGAAAAGGTTCAATCAGAACAGACACCACTAATACGAATGGCCTTTTGGGACCCACAGAAGCGTGGAACTGCTTTTCCATGTTAATTTCTCCTTGCTACCCTTGGGGTTATCACCTTCTTTGGCCCCTGTTAATTAAAAACTGCCTCCTGTTAAAGTTCTTTGGCAGGCATTTGCCTTGTGTCAACTCATTTTGTTGGCTGCCGAGAGAGGAAATGAAGGGAAGGTGAATTCAGAAACTGCTGCATGAAATGCTGCCAAAATCCATCCTTGCAACTGCCACTTGACACAAATGTAGAGATTTCTTTCTTCGTTCCTTCAGATACTGAAACAAACTTACTCAGAATATTTTAAATGTCAGATTTTAAATATTCATTATGCAACTGTCTCTTTTTATGAGGATATGGATATAGAAGTATCCCTGATTATGGCTGTGCAAATAATTGTTTTTTTCAGATGGGTGGCCAAAAGGGGGGGGAAAGTAAAGAATATGCATTTGTGTGATGGTTTAGCCAAGTGGGCCTAAATTTAAGCTTTAAAGATCATATTAGGCCTAGAATTGTCAGCTGACTTGAGCTGGGCTGGGCTAGCTAACAGCTGATTTCTTCTAGCCAATAATATTGTATTCCATACCATACTACATCATCTCAAAAGAAGTAAAATCCAGTGTGTGGGAGGGGCTTGGGCAGTTGCTTGCTGTGGTCCCAGCAAGACACACCATGCCGTCCCAGGAGGGACGGGGAGGCCCAAGCCCACAGCACTGGCTCACCATCATGTTATCTTAGGGAAGTAAAATGTTTGTTCTTAGTTGTTCTCTTTACTTAAGTCTGTCTTTGGGAAATTGACTTCTTTAGAATGATTTGTAGTTAGAATAGTAAAATCTGTGCTTATTGAAGAGTAGGAAGTTATATATAACTTGTGTAAGTGTGTGTTATATTGTAGTTTTCTCTTAATTTTCTCTTTTCTGTATAAATACATGTAGTTAGTTTCAGCATAAACCTATTTTAGATTTTTTTTTTCCCCTCTCCCTCTTCTTCCCCTTTCCCTTGGCTGGTTGAGGGGGAGGAACCCTTTCCACTCTGTCTCAGACAGTTGGCATTTTGCCAGCTCAACCCAAGACAATTTGATATATTCAAGTAAAACTCATGTACTATTTTTCCTTTGTTTTTTTTATTCTGCAAATCTACTCCTCTTCTCCCACTCCTCCCATATGGCTTCGTGATCTTATTACATTTTACCCACAGGGAAGTACATAGTTTCTGACCAGTTCATAATAAAAGGAAAAGCAATGAAATGACACAATTTCCAGGAACAGGATGGAACAGTATTAGTGCTGTTTTACTTAATCAATCAGTGATTAGAGCTCTTGTCCTGTGTAGGTTCAATCCCACCTCTACTTGAATGCATTTAGATCCCTCTATTCCAAAAGATCACACAGATATTCAAAGAGAAGCAGGCTTTCAAGCCATGGTGTAGCTGTTCTCTCCTTCTGTATAAATAATTAAATACTTATTCCACTGGGGACCCAGCCACCACTACTTAGATCCATTTTTTTTTCCAGCTCAGTGACTATTTATTTATGCAAAGGTGGAAAGTCACCAGCCAAGGGGACTGGAGCAAACCTAGCCAGAACACTCTACAATGGCACAGTTCACACTCACCTTCAAGGAAAGGGAGTTGCAAGCTCAGATTGAGTTTTGAGGCAGACAGGAGGTGAAAACTCCACTCTTGTAGCTTCCAAGGCTCCACTAAGAAAAAGCAACAGCTGACTTGCCCTACCTTGCCCCATCTTTCCCAGCTCTGAGTAACAGGCTGGGAAAGATGACCTCCAGAAGTCCCTAGGATCCCCTAGACCTTCTGCATCTCCATGTTTCATTGGAAATGTCAGGCTGCCGAAGAGTTTTTAAATATTTCTTTGCTGTTATCTCCAAATTTCATCTTCAACTTTTTCTCTAAAACCTTCGTGGGCTATTTTTCCATGTTTCTGGGGTAAGAAGTCAGTGAGTCTAAACCACCCTTTCCAAGACAAAGCATGTCTCATCATTTTTGCTGAATTCATATTTAACATATAGCTATCCCTTAAAGATTTAAAACATTGTGTTCTTGGTATCCACAAGACAAATATAGTAGAACAGGCCTTCATTTGATATATACCTGAAAACTACATCCATGTCAGATTTACACCATCTAAGAACCCAATCCAGTGTATTAAAATTTGGTATTTGGTATTAGTTGTCCACACCACCAACATCCTGTTGTGACAGTATCAAGAAGATAATGCTGGCAAATAGTTATTTCCTGAAAAACTTATTCTTGCATAATAAACCTCAATGTTATTTGGGTAGAATTTATTATTTGATTTCAGACGTAAACATGAAACCATTTATTGTTAGAAGTAGGAACTGTGATATCAGAGGTGAGTCAGTTGGCTACAGCTCAGTGGCTGTTATGCTTGTTTCTTATTATAATGTAAATGACAATTTTTACTCATATGAATTAGATCAGTCAAAATAAGTACCTTCCAGAATCGATCCTAGTTAATTGTTAAAATCAGTGTTCTTTCTTATTCCAATTAAAGACACATCACTGCCTCACAGCCACAGACTTTTGATTAACTTATAGTGTTGAATCCTTCATAAAAGCATCATCTAAACCCTTTCCCACACAGTTTTAACACTGACTATTAAACTGACATTTTCAAAAATAACTGCACACATTCATTCTGTAAAACTTGCTATAAGAGCAGGATCATTGACTGTCCAAGTAAACTAAGAAATCCTGTGTTAATATTAGCACTTTCATTTGAAAACAAGTAGGTTTGTATAACCAATTTTTTTAGGTTCCCAGTTTCTCTTCTGTGCACGTATTTATGTCCATTTTTTTGAAAAGTTGTGTTAGGGAAAATAAAGTGTGGTGAAGAAAAAAGAAAAAAGCTAGTTCCTAAATTAATGTGAAATAACCTGTCTAAGGTTTGCCTTTCCTCTGCATTGGCTTCACTTCACCATAGGAGAGAATGAAGGATTCTGCATGATTTTTTTTTCCAATGAAGATGAAAGAGTTTCAGAAAAAGAGGTATGTTGTGCAGAATGAAGAACAATTTCTTTTTCAGTATCATTGTATGCTGTACATTCAAAGACTACCACTTCTTGATTAAGAATACATTCAACCATGTAGTTGTGGCAAAATTTCATCTGGCTGAGTGAACTGTTCAAGTGGAACTAGCTGGATTTGGACAAGAGTCTCATGAGGGCTTTTTAAAAGTGATTATAGCAAGCATACATTACCTCTATCACACAGTATCTGTTCCAGAAAGCAAAGATCCAGTAGTCAGTTAGCATTTTCAAGGTAAGACTGGGACCTACTTTTGCTTTGAAATCTCACACAAATGAAGAAGGCATTGTGGGAATGACAAGCAAAATAGAACAGCTTTGAGGAGAGGATCCTCTTCATCTATCAGTAAAAGACAAATGACGGCCTCTAGCAAAGTCATTGAAGACTTGTCAAAATAGCAGACATAGGTGTTACAATCCTGTCATGACATGTTTGTAAAAAGGTTGGGAGGATGGTAAGGAAGAGGATGTGCATTTCCTGAAACACCCACCCTTGCAAGCAACTACAGATGCAAGACAGAAAGGCGAAATTATGCAGCTTTTCTGATTGCTAGGCTGGAGTTGCAGACACATTTCCACATTGTCCAAAGCTGGCTCTGACAGAAAGAACACAATACAATCCCAACACTCAGAGTATGACCATCTCCTTTGTCCCTTTTTGTCCTGAGGTTGGAGAAAAAGGTTCAAATGTTAACAAACTCTAGCTCTAAATAACATGAGATTTAACTCTCTGTAAAACCCTCTAACTCCTCACTGTGAGAGCTGAAACAAAACAGAAACAATACAAATGAACTATCTATTTGTTGATATCTCAGTAAGCTTTGGATTTAGTTCAAGCAATACCTAAAAGTTGCAGAGTTTCTTCAAGATGAATTGCTGCAAAGTCTCGGAACATTGATTTATCCTGGTTGTGAGATATACCTGGTGTGAGATATACTGGAGGGCAGAGATACACACACTCTTGTGTGCCTGTTCAGCCCATACAGTTGTATGATAGGGACTGGATTTTTGCATCTTAACTATGTGTTCTTAAACTGCATTACAAAAGCATACACTTCAAAGAAACATGTGGGTCTAAAAATCACCTCCACCAAGCCAGGAAAATGCTTGAAAAAGCAGCCGGTGAGATTTGACCACCATGATATTTTGCTTTTTCTAAATTATAATATCACAGTATCTACAGCTTGAATCACACAGCGCTGCATCAAGAATTGTTTATCATTTTAAATAAGTATCTGCAGGCTCCTGTACATTTTCAATGAATATTCTCAACCACAGCTCACAAAAACAAGTAATACACATCATAAGCAATCAGACATCAAACCAAGTTAAATGTTTGACATTGCATTCACTACAGGGTAAGTAAATAATTTTGATATTAATAAACACACTCAAAAGCTTTCCTTACTCAGAAAGGTAAATCAGGTTATATTATCTCTAAATATAGGGTAATAATGCATAGGATGAATCCTGTTGTATTTTTTTCCTTTAGTCATTTAATATTTTATTATTGTAGAAGGGGGCACAGCAGCTAACTTACCCCCTTCTGACAACCAGTCTCTTTGTCTAATTTCCATTCATTTCTTTGGCAGCTAAAACACCTTGAAATTACCTTCTGCAGCATGGAAGAATGATTTTTTTTTTTTCCTCCTAGCTCTGACTGTCTGAGTGATTAGAATTTTAATTGGTAAAGCAGTGAGGAGGGAGGAAAATCAGGGAGAAAAGCACATGAAAGATTCACCAGAGCAGGGAAGACAAAGAGGGGTTGGAGACAGCCTCACAGCTTGCTTATTACAGCACCAATTGCAGGGCCAAGCTCAGGTCTATAACACTAGCACAGTACCGTCCTTTAGACCTCGGACAATGTCAGGCTTCTGCGGCATAAGACAACATTTTTATCAGTTGTCATTCAGGGCAAGACAAGGTTTTTAAAGCACTCTAACTAGGAACTGCTCTACCACTGGGCTCATTTTGGCACTTTGATCTGCTCTGCAGGACTCTGAGCTCAGAACTGAAGCCATGAAAACAGGATTGTCAATGATACAGACTGCTACCATCCAAATATTATGCCTATTAATATTGTAATTTTGTATCAGCATCTGGACTTTTTATAAAACAAAAGAAGCCTCAAAATGCCAAAATGCTGATGGGAAAAACAGGAGAAATCTTTCTGTGAACGTTTTGTATTTTAATTTGGAACAATAATAATAAAAAATAATCATTTTAACAGGAGAGTTTGCCCGTGGCTGCATCACACCTAGGCCCTGGGGAGTCACAGATGCTCAACTTGGAAGCCTTCACAGGCTAACCCCACGCTCTCCTCATTCACCTCTGACATTTCTAGCCATCTCTTACTGGTACAGAGCAAAGAGGTGAGCTGCTGGAGCGGACTTCTGTTTCTCAGGGTTCTGTTCCCCACTAGGTCTGTCAGTTCTATTCCCCTCTATTGTTGCTATCAGTGTTGTCACTTGTATTATATCAATGCTTTCAGCTGACAAGATCAGCAGCACACTGTGCATGGCAAGGTACATGCACATACTAAATATGAGGATGAATGTGTGCTATTATCTATTCAGCAGCAGGAGAGCTCAGGAACTGAGGTGCTGAGTGGCAGAATGGAAAATTGAATCCCATTCCAGTGTCTGAACAACAAATTTATTCTTTCTAAACTCATATCCTCTCAAAGACATGTACTTGTACTCAAAAGACATTTTAATCAGCTGAGAGCAAAATAATTTTCTGTCTCTTCAGAGTCTTATCCTGAATTCCTCACTCACATGACTGATTTCTTTCCAATGAATCCAAGCTTTCAGCAGATAACAATAGAGCAATAATCAGGGCAGATTTAAAACATTTTAAAAGAGGATTATCAATCTGTGGCCACTGATCTTTCAAAACAATTGTGCACTCCTATTTCACTAGTTATTGCAAAGGTTAGTCATTCACAACATATGCACTAGGAACTGTAGGAAATTTTGAATGCTTTGTTTGACAGGTTTTTTAGCTCTGTTCTACAATGAGTCAAAGCATTATTCTACCTAGCATAAAGGACAAGATTTTCAACATCCAAGACAGTTTTTTGCTGAGGGTCTTTGTCCAATCTCTAGAAAACTGTGTAGTAAGGGAGCATATTGGCTTGCTGACCTCTTCTCTGGTAAAATAACACATTATATATTTGTTATTTATGGAGATCAATCCATAGAGAATTTTTGGTTTCAAGTAATTATATCACAGTGCAAGATCTAAATAAAACTGCCGAATAGGTAATTAGAAAAGTAACAATACAGATAAATGTCAAAAAGGAGGTTCAAGGCACTAATCTTTATACAGCTGTAAGTACTGGTAAGAAGCCAATAATTACAGTTAAAGTCAATTGTCAGCTGTTTTAAAGTGCACCACTCAAACAAGCACTGCAATTGCTACCTTCCATTCTTGGCTGCTAAAATAGCAGACAAGAAACAGAAAATTAAAATCCAGACATTTAAAAATAGCTCACCGTTTTTTCCCTTTAATTGCTTGCCTGTTCTGAAATCATCTACATGTTATGTTTAGTGACAAGGAAGATTTTGGTGCCATTGTTTTAGCAGTATGATGATCTCATTCTAAAACATCATTATGAAAACCATATGTGTTTACTGAAAATCTAAGTGCTTGAGTCTTGCCTCCAGCCAAGAGCACCCAGTGGACAAAAGAAGTAGAAAGAGATAATGGAAGTCATAAGAAATCACATTTTCCCCTCACCATTGGGCAGATCCACAAATACAACAAATGATCTGGTGTTCCTGTGGAATTGGATGTTTTAACATGTGTCGGAGAATCAGAGATATTTTCTACTGTTTTCAATATTGACCTGAAGGCACCATCTCTGAGTTGTCATCACATTCCTATTGTTCCAGTAGGCCAAAATACCCTTTGGGGAATCAGAAACAGGAGTCTTACTAGCAAAAGAAAGTGCAACTTCTGCCTGCAGGGGTGGACTCAGTCTGTACTTTTACAATGACAGTGGTATTTAGAGTTCCAAAAATAAAAAGGAAATTTTCAGTTGATCTGTTACTGCAGTAATTTGAAATGTGTACTGCCTTAAAAGTTCACTCTGCGCTGTCTTGAATAAAGTCTGTCAATGGGAAAGCTCATTCAAAAAATTCTCCATTTAGAACTTAAAATGCACCACTGAACTGCAATACAAGGCACTGCAGTGCCTCAACAGCTACTGGTAAGTGGCCATAATCATGCCTCTGTATAAAGTCTGTATTCTGAATTACCTAATAATCACACTGACTTAAATTCCAACTGTGCTCTAGA
>VWZD01000653.1:0-30196 GCA_013396695.1 Sakesphorus luctuosus
GGGCACAGTGTCTTCATTAAGGGATTATCATGTTTTTTCCCTCTAATGCCACATCATCATAGAATACTCTTTCTGAAACTACCACTTCTTGTTCACCCTAACAATATCTACAGAACATCAAACACAAATGCTTCTTCAAGCATCAGACAAAAGTACCTCTTCATCCCACTGGACCTTATTAGCTGAAAAAAGGTTCAGGTACCAAAGTTAAAATCAAAGATTAATCCAAAGCAATCTTTAATATGTCCAAATTGACATATCTTTTAAAGATATTTTTGTACTCTTCTTAGTTATGCTTTATATTCTTTTGAGGCTCTTCTAAATATGTCTTTTTCCACTGCTTGATGGCAGCCTCTTGAAGTTGATATACTAAGGCTTTCATTGATTTCACTGAGCTTTAGAATCAATATACAAGATATACCTTTGTACATGCTCTTCAAACACACCATTTTAAGTCCAAAGGAAAAAAAAGAGCGTGAAACAGTTAAAACAACTTGCAAACTTATCTCAGAACAGTGCAGTAGCATGAAAAAATGATAAAGGTTATCTTAAAGAGTAATTCTTACTTTATTTAATTTCTGGCTCCATGTTATGCATTTGCAAGCAAAGCTTTCTTACAAATTGGAATTAAACTGTTTCTGTTTTGCATCTTGCTTTAATTCTGTTCAGCCAAAGGCTATGAGCCCAAACACACGCAAAGCAACCTAATTTGTATCACTTACACTTCTGAAATTGGCCTTTAGAATAGTGCGTTCATAATAATCAAGTCCCATGCTGCTTCTTGTGAGCATTAAGACTGATGTTATTAACTGCCTTTACAGGACAACTTAGACTCCATCACAAGCCCTTTCTTCTTGCTTTCCTCAAGATTACACCTTGGAGCCTCATAAAGGCAAAAACTAGCAATAGCGCTTGAAAGAAAAGACTAACAAAATGTAGTGCATCATTGTAACTATTAAAACACAGCAACAATTTTGGGTAGCACTGCTTATATGCTCGGTTTGCTTTATGGTATTTTACTATGAAAGTTTGGCAACTTTCTGCTAGTAGGAGGATCATGACTTGGGAACAAAAGCAATGAAAGCTGCATGGACACTACCAGAATACAGTTAGTAGTGCCTAAAAGGTGAAAACAAGGTTTCAAGCAGACAACCTTGGGAAAAAGAAAAACATCGCTTGTTTGGTGAAAGTTCCACATGTATTATTCACAACTGTCTCTCAGCAAAGGTTATTGAATGGGTACCCAGCCAAGTGGATATATTCTGCCCATGGGAAACTTTTATTTTCTTCCCCTACTTCTTTCCAAGCTTCTTATTGCCCATTTTATTTTATTGTTTTTAAACTCAGGAAAGGTGTAATCTTTTAGGCTAGGCTTCCATGCTGTTCCCCTCAGGCCACCAGTTCCCACCACACTGACTCACTTTTTCCAGAGGCAATGCCTCAAGCTAAATTTGCTGTACAGGGAGCCAGAGAGCTGTCACAAGTCGCATGCAGAAGTTTACTTCAGGTATTACACAAAAACTTGCCAAGCCAAAAGTAACAAGTGGTTGGTTCATGGACTGGTTTGAGAACTAGTATGAAACAGCTCCTTTTCCTACATAGTGTGTTTACCAAGGCCACATTCATGCTATGAAAAGGGTTTGGAGGGTTGCTATTTGGGAAATGAGTAGAGAAATTAATAATCAGCTAATTAATATACATTCCTCTCCAGAATCAGCACCAGCTGTAGGCTTAGCAGTCACCTAATTATATTCTCTGATGTCATCTTAGCTGTCTTTTTTTTACTGCAAAGTCCATTTTCAAATATGTTCAAAATAGTTAAGGTTGGGCACATGAATTGTTTCTAAGTATTATGCTATTTTTAGCATATTTTTCATCAAAAATTGCACTATTCCTGTGTTCCTCAAACCTCTGAGTCATACTAGAAGGCAGCTGTAGACTTAACATATGATCCTTGGTTTTGCCTGTGTTCAGTGAAGCCAATTTGAACATGCACAGCCAATCTGATGTTTCCCAGAGTCGCTGGATTTATTGCATTTATTGAGTATGCTTAGACTGATTGCACTGTCCAGTAGATACACTGCTTCCTGGAAACATCCTGGATAAAGCTTTACAGTGCACTGTGCACGTTCCCACCAACACATGAGCTGCTGCCTGGAGCCCAGGCATGGGAATACAACTGCTGTGCTGGCGGAAAGCAAAGCCAAGTCAGCTCCTTTCTGTATGGAGTGGACCAGGACTAATCTGGACACGTCTATACAGGGAGCCCAATGCACTAACACAGAGCTCCAGGGCCAGCTCGCAACCAGGAAATGGGCACATCTTGGCAAACAGCATAACCTGAGCACCTGCTTCCTCCATACTATTCTTGTACAGCAAAAAGGAAGGTAGGAACGGAATATCCAGAGAGAAGGGGAATTTTAGACAGGAAGATACTGTGATAGGGTATTTTAAATACAATTTTCTTTTAGTGGTCTAGCACAGTTATGTAGAATAAAAATATCTCATTTCATTAATTGTTCATTTTGTCCAGTATTTGCCAAATAATTTTAGACTGTATTTTGCAGGTTGATTGCTATGACTATGTCCTGAAAAAAAATCAGAATATTGTAATTGGTATGTATTATTTTAAATACCAAGATAAACATAATACATTTCATAGCTTGGCAGGGTATGATATTACATGCACATTTCAGTTTTCATTCCTACAGTTCAATGCTTTTAACAAATTATTTTCTTAAGGATTTCTTAGGGTTTTGTAGTTTAGGACTGCAATCTGCTCATTATCCACAGGGAGCATTACCAGAGATTAGTAGTACTTAAACTGATGAAGGAGATATGTCATGTCTCTTGCACATCTGTAAAAAGGTACAACTTCAACACATTGGCTGCAAAGGACATAATAATTTGATAGAGATCCTTCCTATGTTTTTCCTTTTCTTATTTTTTCCTCCCAAGATATAATAGTTCTGTCTTTAAAAGTTGTGTTTCCATTAATCTACAAAAAAGTAAGTGAAGTGGAAGCCTTTAGTCTTGTAATGTTAGAAAGCAGCAAATGTTCAGTCACTTGTCTAGCAGGATTTGTTCAGATCTTGTCTAGCGGAAACTTTTCTTTGCCCTTTGTGAATCCCATCACATGTTGGGTTTTTCTTAGAGTGGACAAAACAAATGTTGAATTGGACACACATGTAAACAGAGATGGCAATATTAGGCAGAAAGTGAAAAAATAGGAGCATCTGTTTTAGAAAGCACCTTAGGATTTCTATTAAAAAGTCTTACTGGAATTGCAAACAGTCTTGTTTGGAATTTTTGGCATTGTGTAGCAAGGATATCAAAGAGGTGTAGCAGGAGGGAACATTAACACTGTTTCTCTTTTGTCAGTATGTATGTGTTCTCTTTAGCAGTGAGGGCTTATTGATTTTCCTTTGTTTGCTCAGAACCTTCTTACTAATTCCTACCAAACCACGACTACAGGATGTGCCACAGCAGGATTTTGTGGCTTTGCTTCTTGTCCAGCTGTCAGCAGGATGGATCCAGCTTTAGGTTTGATTATTACTCTGTTCTTGCCCTGGACCTTAACTATGGAGGGAATGTTCCTAACAACTTCTTGCCTTGCCTATCCGGTCTAGAGGCTCTTTCACACAGGAAACCTATTAATTTTTGATTCATTCAGCAGCACCAAAAGCCAAAATGATGCCCTGGCTTACAGGATGAGAAGCTGTTTAATACCCTCTAAAAAACAAATGAAAAAAGTATCTCCATAAATACCAAAATTTGAGTTTGGAATTTTCTCCAAAGACTTTTTTTGCTGGTCAACTAAGCTTTTCTGTGCTTTCCTAGTTCTGATTTTGCAACCCCACAGGAATACAGAATTATTTAAAAAGGCAATGGTAGTCCAAATCTCTGGTAAGCTGGCATTATCAACTGTATAAATAGCTTAATTGCTTTTGGCAATTTTGTGAGGGAGAGCATTGTGTCCTGCATTACCACTTCCAGTGTATGCACATCACTGTGGACCTGCAATCAGATTGAAACCATGTGCTTTGAAGGAAAATACTGAGCCATTCTAACTCATATTATCAACTGCAGGTTTTGAAACCGGGTCTTCTTCAGAAACTATGAAATGCATCTTAAGCAATATTACTGTGCTTTGTTAACTTTGTTTTTTCTTATACTTTGATAAGCTACCCCGGTCAATCCAGTCTGTGGCATTTGTGGTGAGAAGAAAATAAAAGCAAGAGTGTCTTTACCAAAAACAGTCAGCTCTGCAGGGTCGCTGTCTCGCTCCCCCACCATGTTTGTTCCAACACAGGTGTACATTCCTGCATCGCTTTTCCTTGTATTGGAGATCATCAGCTTCCCACCACGGATCTGTCTCAAAACAATGAACACAGTTTTAACTTCAGATAAACACAATATATGAGAAAGAAAACAAGCTACCTTCTGAGGCAACAAGTTCCACAAGCAAGGCATTTTTCAAGTTTTGCTTGTAAATATAAGCATAGCTCTAAAACTATAAACTTACATATTTAAATATCTTTAAGCTGTTCTAGGGCACATTTTTGTCGTACTGACTAATTTCAACTACTGAATAATTCCAACTGCATTTCATTTTTTCCCTTCAGTTTTCCTTAGATTCTTTACAATTCAAAGATTACATTTTTTCCTGCATCTTGGCAGCACAAAGTGCTTGTGTTTCATGCATGATGATACGTAAAGCACGTGTGACATCTCTTGGAAGAAAAAGGCAATCTGAATTAGGCTTATTTAGTTAATTTTACTGGTTTCTTAACAGTTTTCTTGATCACTGATTAAGACAGACTTTCTCTCAGATTCAACAGACTGAACCTGGCCAAAACTGAGAATTCACCTGAGTCCCGTAAGTCCCATTTCCTTCGCTAAAAAGGAAACTTGTAAAGTCACAGACAGTGTCAGAGGTTAGACAATGGGGTGCTTCAGAATAATCTAGGAATACAGCCAAAGAAACTTGAGAGTCAGGGAATGTTAGCCAGTTTGCTGCCACTCTTCCTTCTCTCCTCTTGAGTAGACCATAGCAGAGACAGCCTGGTTCACAAATAGCAACAACTTAGATTGTTTGGCTTGAAATAATTCCTTAGCATCCAAAGCCACAATCTTCCCAATAGTATTTCCATGTTGAACAAAGTCAGCACTGAATCATTACATACAATATATAACTCTATTGAAGGAATATTGTCAAAAGCTGAGCATCGAAAAATAAGGAGCAAGAGATGTCCTCATACCTCTAATTTATCCCATTTGCTTACACAGACCATGATTTATTTCTAATCACTTGCTAAGCTAAGTATTTCTGCTGAATCTTTTTTCATTCAGTACTAGAAATGAACAGTCACAGAATTCAGCTGGTGTTACTCAATTACCCAATATGTATTCCCATTCAGGAGCCATAATTCTTTAGAGGATGACTTGAGCCTTCATTTAGAATTCACATCCAAATTACTACACTAAATATAACATTACTAATATAATCCTAAACTGTTGGCTTTTTCCCATGGAGTATTTGTGTACCTCAGAGATATGACAGAATTTACCTATAAAACACCTCTCTGATATAAGTTTGATTTTCTCAGTTCACTGAACTGAGCTGTAGAAAAGACCAAATCACTCAAAGACATTCACTGAGTCTCCCATCTAACAAAGCACCTTACATGACCAAATCTACAGTTTAATGGATCTCCATCATACTCAATATACAAACCAACCCTCAGAGAAGTTCAAGGTAGAGAGCCAAACGAGAAGCAATAAACATCCCTCTACCCTCATTTGGGAAAGCTCAGAGAGGCAAAAAGCCAAGAGTAATGACGAGTGTCTACAGGAAAGGCTATGAAACCATGAAGTTGTGCTGCACTTGGCAGTGGACTGAGTTGTACTCACACTGATCCGCTCCTCCCTGTCATCGATCCGGACTTTATCTTTCTTCCAGTAGATGGTGGGCTCAGGGTGCCCTCGAGGTGGCTGGCACTCCAGGATGGCAGGCTCTCCAGCTGCCACCACAACATCCGTAGGGTTTTGGCGGAAGTCATCCCGCAGCACTAATGCAATAAATGAGGGAAAGAAGAAACAAATTAATAGAAGTGATGACATTGTAAGTGGAGGGGAAAAAACACATGTAGAAATGTATAATATTAAACAAACAAATGTGCCTAAACCATTATTGAGTGATGACTTCACATCTAATGTTGACTGTAAATGGTCTCATAAAAGAACTTGATGAGGGATCTCCTTTGTCCAATGGAAGGAGATTTCACAAAGCTGACTTTTTATTTCTCTTTTTTTTTTCTCTAGATAAGAACACTGCTCTGCATTTAAATTGGAAAGACCTGTAGCACCCATTACTCTTTTTAACCTTGACAGGGTCACTTTCTGTCATTGTAAAAGTAGCATTACAGGTCAGACGTTGAGTTCTTTTCATAACAGAAAACAACAAGCTGAATATCTGCCTTGCCTGGATCACTAACTTCAGCATAAGCTGGGTAAAAAAGGGACAGAACTGATACTGCAGAGTCACACCTTGGTTAATGGCGTTGTTGTTATTCCTGTTATTACTTTATCACCAAATACATAACAAAGTGATCACCAGTTCTGAAAGGTTTCAGAGAAATCAAGCTGATAGTAATGTGCTTCCAGCATATTTATTTCTTCCTTCTGTATTTTTAGTTCTAATATTTGTGCAACTTTCACCAGCACTGTCCCACAACATTGAAAAGAAAGGGCATTTAAATCACCAAGCTGTTTGAGAACTAAATCAGTCAGCACAGGCCAACTTGTTATGTAAATCAAGGTTCTATAAAGGATTAGATACAACTAGTTGGCTTCAGTGTGTTAAAATGATACCTACTTCATCGTTATTCTTCCATGTGTGTCCTAGTCTCTAGGTTAATTGACATTCTTATAAACATAAAACTGAAAATAGCTCTAGATGAGCTACTGAAATAGAATTTAGGGCATTGCCCCTCCTTGAATTTCAGCTACGTATGGCTTTCATTACAGATTTAAAACAGTTCTCGCCCTTAATGGAACCAGGGCCCTCTGAGAAATTAGAAAACACTGTAGTCTAGTAAAGGGGCAAGTCAGGAAGAGTTCAGCAGAAATTGCTCAGTCTCATTTCATAAGCAGAGATAATTTACTGCTTTCAATGTTAATAAAATGTGCCCCATTTTAACATTTGGAAATGAATATTTTTCTGTTGTGTAATAAGGCAGAAGAAAAATATGATTAATACATACAAGAATTGGTTTCTGAATAGGCTGAGGGGAGTGGGCTGTATGTATGTGGCACTCAAAATGACATCCAAGGTAACTTTTATTGTTCCCCATTTTGGGATAGACAGGTAGATCCCAGAGGAAGAAGGGAATTAATTGGAAGTTAATTCCTTTTCTAACACACACACACAAAAAGAGAGACTATCTAGGTTTAGCTCTTGAAGTATAAAATAAAAGTGACAGGATCGAATTGGCAACCAATGCAGCTCTGGAAAGAACCTGTAGTCTTCTTAGGTGACATACTAGATTGATGCCTTTTGTTTTTCAACAGAACACAAAAAAACCCCCAAAATATTTCTGATTAATACAACTCACTTGTATGCTTTTGATTCACAATAATCAAATTGACAGAAATGGACTTTATAGAACTTCAAGATGAAATGGAGAAATAACTTATGCAATGGACTGCACAGAAACAATATGATGACGACCATGGGCATTTGGTAGTACAACATTTTGCAAAGTCAAGAAAGCCAATACTGCAGCAATTTCAGGGAAAGAACCTGAAAAATTTTTACAAAATCATGTTTTTTTAGGAAGCATCTCCATGTATCTCCATGATCCCTATGATACACAAGAAGAAAAAATACTTCTAGACAATGCTATGTCCACTGTCAGATAACTGGAGAATGGATAAAAATCAACTTCCTCCATTATTATTACACAAAATAAATATTATTTTTATTGGCTTGATTCTATTTGTACTTATAGAACTTCAGTGTAAATCCATCAGTGGAAGATCCCCAGAAAATCAGCAGATCCCACCACATAATGACTTTCTATTCCTGATTTCTAATTCCTGGCAGCAATATCAAGGACAGCATTTTCCTTGAACATTTCCCACTGCTGTATGAACCTGACAACTACAGTTTCTTGGAGTGATACACAGCAAATTACATTAACTTTCTCTGAATTATCCCAGCAACTGTGTAAGGTTCCAATCAGCCTCAGAATATGAGGCTAAGAGGTGATTTGATTATATCACGTTCCTTTATCCAAAGTCTTACTGCAAAACTGGCTTGAATGGAAGACAAAATTGATGCTACGGGCCTTGCTTAATCTTGCTTTGTACCTCAGCACATATGCGAGTCTTGAATAGTTATATCTCACTATTTCCATCTAAAGTATTCTGTCTTTTGGAGAGGAAAAAAAAATGATAGAAGAAAAAAAACGGAAAAAATAAAGCAGTGACAGAAAAACAAAGATAAAAGAAAAATGTGTGGAATATAAATTAAAGTGAGACAACAACTCAGAGAGGAAGAGGGGGAGCATTAAGTTTAGAGAGAGCAGAAAGAAAAAGCCAGGTGAAGGAAGGGGAAAAAATAATAAAAGCAGAGAGAAAAACAATGTAAAGAGCAGAGGGCATTCCTGTGATTCAGTGCTGCCATTCCTGTGATTCAGTACTTTTAATGCAATCTAACAGCAATGAAATAAAGCACAGACATTAATCTGCTCAGCCCAGCCAGCCCAGAATATCCAAACATCCCCCCGAGAGAGAGGGAGCAGGGAAGAGGGGGCCAGAGCGTGAGCTGGTGAGCTTGGCTGTCCCCCTCCAGTGGCACAGGAAGCCACAGAAAAAAGGAGCATCGACTGGAAGCCGAGTTCACACATATTAGCACAGTAAATGGAAAAGTTGCAGCACATCTTAGTGCATTCACCATATCTAATGGTACAATCATCTGTGAAAACAGAAAAATGATTGAGAGCTGCAGAATATTCCTCAGCCAATTATCCACAATTGCTAGGTACTTCCAGATAACTATTAGTGTGCCTGAGCAGATCACCCTCTCCACACACTGGCAAGGGGCTTTTGTTCACTTGAGAAGCCAGCCCTCCTCAGGGCCCTTTTGGCAGGGCACAAATACTAATGTTTTAAAAATTCAACACAGACAGCAAAATGTTGCCACCAGCCTTCTCTTCGTAATCCTGTGTTCTTATTTTGATTTATTCCAATTTCAACTTTAGTCATGCCGCTCCCTTTGCACTTGCCTGGGTATTTTCCTGCATTTTGGGGATTTCCCCACATTTTGGATGTTTCCCTGCATTTTGGGTGTTGCTCTACTTCCTTCACTGTGAGGGTGGTGAGACACTGGAGCAGTTTCCCAAAGTTGTTGTGGCTGCCCAGTCCCTGGAGGTCTTCAAGGCTGGGCTGGATGGAGCTCTGGGCAACTTGGTATAGTGGAAGGTGTCTCTGTTCACAGTAGGGGGGCTGGAACGAGATGATCTTTTGGGCCCCTTCCAACCCAAACCTTTCTGTGATTTTATGATTTAACAAGGAGAGCCAAAGAGAAAGGTGTCTGGCACCCCACCATAGCCATCCTGGTATGGCAGCACAACCAGTGCCCTTGGAGAGCTGGAACCCAGGGCAGCGACAGTGACACAAATGGGAGATGCTCCCCTTCTCCAGCCCAGCTGCAGATCAAACACCCTCACGTTTCAAAGAAGAGTCTTGGAGGGGCAAAAAACCCTGGATGGCTAAACCTTGCTCTCTGGAAAGGCACTGAGGGACTGGAGAGCTGAAAAGGATGGCTACAGAGCACACACAGCCCACAGTGGCGCTGCAGACAAAAGTTAATTAAAGTTTGATCGGTCTCTTTGTGGCTCGGACAAGCTGATGCTGCTCAAACAAGATAGATGTCTGTGAGCAATCACATCAGTCTTTAAGGCATGCAAAGCCCTGCATGGCCATTTCCAGGTACCCAGGAGCATAACCAGAGAAAGGGAGAACATCAAGCGACGGCAGAGCCGAGATAAACACGGGAGGGGCACGCACCTGCCAGGGCCAGACAGGGAGGAGGAAAGGAGAAAAAAGGAGCCCCTGCTACCAAGGCAACTGCTTACCAGCACCTGCCAGCTTAGGCCCAAATCCAGGGCTTGGTCAAACTGATGCTCATAAACTCAGTGAATTACATGGAAACCGAATTAATTTCCTCGGCCGAGGCTCCAGCAATTTGTTTATAAAGAAAGTGGAGATAAAGCCCCAATGCTTATGGGGTAGGACCGAAGGTGGCTGGGTCAAAATTATTCTAGGCTAGATATCCAAGCCTTAATCCTGCTTTCCAGCTTTCAGGCCCTTAGAAAGAAAACATTTTTATAGGATTTACATTTACATGATGATTACAAATAACCATCTGTCTTCTTCCACTTTTTCAATCTGGTCCATGTCCCACGAGCCCCCAGCCTGTGGTCAGAGCAGCTAAGCTGGAAGGAAGAAATGGATGCCCGTCAGGAGGCTTTGGGATAATTGCATTCTTCTGCCACCATTCTCTACCTCCTCCCCCCGGTGTGCACAGAGAACATCTGAGATTCCCAGGGACAGGAGGGAGGGAAAGAGTATCTTTTTTGCCTTTTTCAATGAATGATAATGTCTTAAACCACAGCTACATCTGTTGTGCTGACTAGAGGGTATAAAGAGATTTTGAGTAAATATTACTAGGCTTCTGTAACTTGGGTCCTGGTAGTTTATCGTCCCCTTTCTTTTCTGTTTTGTGCTTATCTCAGGATAATATTATTCCCATGTAAAGATTTTAGGCAGACACATCAGTGGCAGTTTGGTCACTCGCCTCACACAAGTATGTCCCCTCTGATCCAAGGCACTCCCCCCCAGGCATTTCCCTAAATCCTCGTCTCTCTCCACTATTGCTTGGCACTTCCCTCCTCTGATACATACTGATATGAACAATTGACATGAATTATTATGTCAAATAAGTGCCCAGATGTCATGCAGTGGACAGATTAAAGGATTACTATACTTTAGGTAGCATATGGTGCAGGGGGGTATTTTGGAACTTGACTAATGTGTGTGATCTACTGCAATGGTCCCTGAGCAATCCAGCACTACCTGCTGAAATGGGGTGACAGAAAAAAACCCAAAGGGTCACACACAGCTCTCCTTCCACAGAATAATAATACACTTTGTTTGAAGATGCTGCTGCCCCACCTCTTTGTTTCAGCAACTGCCTCAGTCACATTTTGTAATGAAAATTTTTAAAAACAAAAACCACAACATAGGCAATAGTCCTAGACAAGATTACCAAGGAAGTTCTTGAGCTCCTTCTGCATGTGTGCAGCGTGAAAAAAGCTGCTATCTTAAAAAGAAAATATAAACAGTGATACATTTTTCCTTCTGTTCTTTTTCCTATCCTTCACCTATCTCCTGGTACTGATATTGCCTAGCAGATATGAACACTAGCTAATTTACCATGTCTCAAAACATTCAGTCTTTAGCTTAAAATGAGGCTCCATACCCACAAGATTCATTTTCAGAGACATTAGGAGTTTTTTCAAGGAGTCCAGCAGCTTCGACAGTGTTTGATTAGTAAGGTGCCTAGAAATCAAAATGAAGTGAGTAGCACAGGGATACCTGCATCAAGAAGCAAAAGGAAAATCTTCTGCACCAATTCAGCAACTTCCTTTGGCTTCATCCCTTTTTCTCACTCAGTATTTTCATGTACTTTTGAACTCAGCAACTTAGTATACTCATAATTAAAGGTAGCTTGCTCCTTATCCTCAGGCCTCAGCAAATACAAAAATGTGGAAAAAAGACTCTGTTCTGACACATCCTCTAAAATGTCTAGTACTTCCTACATACAGATATAGACATAGAAAAAATTGGGACTTTAAGATGAATTTTATTGTCTTCATTTCAGACGGAGGTGTACCTCAACTAGCTGATTGTACAAGGATCAGGAAAGAAGGCAAACTTTTTCCTTTCCTATTTACAGCACACACTGCAAGAGTCAGACTTTGACATCTTTCTTTAGCAGTTAACCCAGTTGAGGGCATTGCCAACCTATCTTGCACTTTACGCAATTACACAGATATACAAGTAATAGTTATGGAAGACATTATCTTATGATTTCTTTCTGATTTTTAACGGCTGCTATTTGTGCTGATTTAAGCATATGTAATACAGCCTGAATACACTTACTGAAAAATTGTATAATGTCCTTGCCTTTCTTGTGATTCATTGTGATCACTTAAATGCAATCTGATGTCTCTGTAATATTTTTCTCTGAAAGATTTTATTTGACTACTAGATAGCACGAAGAGTAGAGATTTTTCTAATTTAGGACATAATATATTTATGTTTAAGCTTTCTGATTGAAAACAAAGTTCTATCACCTGTCTTCATTGCAATGAATCCCCAATAACCTCTCTTTTTTTAAACTCCCACCACCTTCCACCAACAAATTCTGAATGCTGCAGTTAACAGTCAGCAATCTCATTACCCATCTGCTATAAATCTTCAAAAGCATCACTGTGTTTTGACAGTCAAGAAAGGGAAAGGGAAGCAATAAGCATAACCAAGTATTCTTTATGAATGCAAATATCCTGAAGATCACATTTAAGTAATTTCAGAAATCTAAAGCTATACAACGTAGTACGTTGAAAAATTTTCTCTAGGATACAGAGCAGATTTCTTTTCTTTTATTCCTAAAGCATAATCACCCTTGATGAATGCACTGCACAGATTGCTAATGTTGGCAAGAGACTAGGAGGTTTATTTCACTGAAACTAAAAACCCAACCACTTGCTTAAAAGTTCAGAGACTTTCAAGAAGAACTGATACCACAATTGCAGACAATGAACTTTGAAAAATGTGCACAGACTGTTGTAAGTCTTTAAATTTAACAAGAATCAGATGTTTAGCAGTTTAACTCAAGCCTGAAGTTAGCTTTTACATGCTCTTCCCATGTAATGGACTACATATTCAGAAATTCTTGGGCAAGTAATTGGGGTTTTTTGCAGCTAAAGTGAGTATCAAATGTGGAAGCAAAACCAGGTCAAAAGACACCACACCAGAACCAAGGCAGTATGCTTTCACTGTCACTTTTATGCCATCATGTCTCTTTGCAGCAAGCACATGGGACTATTTTCACCAAAAGCAACAGAGGACTCTTCAAATCCCATCAACTATGCTTCTTTCCCAGCAATGCAGTAGGAAGGATTATGTTTAGTAAAAGAGGCAATCTCTTGTAGGCTACCGTCAGAACAGGGATAGACCAGACTGAATAAACCTTTGCCCTCTTGTAGTACAGCCATTCTTAGGTTCTAATAAGCAAAACTAGGAAAACAAAACAAACAAACCAAGCAACTAAATAGAAACTTACAGGAATTAGAAATATATAAATGACTTTTAAAAGCAACAGTATGTAAAAAGCTCAGATGTTCCTCATATACCAAGAAAATTTGGGTGAGAGCTCTTCATCATGTGCTTCAGGATAGCACATGAGAAGCTGTGCTGCACATTATGGATATATGTGTACAGTAGAGGCATTCCCCAGAAAGTCCAGATTTAATTAATAAAGTTCAGAAGCCACAGCATATTAGCATGCAGGTTTACTGATGTGAGTGCAAAAGTAGCATTGCAGCACTATGCCCAACCTAATAATGTTACCTGGAATTTGACACAGCATTGAACAATTGTTTTTTTTTTTCTGTTTCCAAACTGAAGTTGGTTCTCCTAAAACCACTTCAGCTGCTTCAGTCTCCTGGGCTTTCAGTTCAAGCCCAGCCAAAACACCTAAAAATACATGTGCCCTCAGTAAAACAAAGGAATGAGAGCAGATGAGAATCATGAAAACAAATACAAATGAATGAATATTTCTTTTATGAGAAATATAGAATGTTATATGCTTCATTTAGCCAATATAATACAGACTGCAATCTCAGAGCTCCACTGAAGTGTGAATAGCCTCTAATAAACTTCTTGTGTACACATGCACAACACATACACAACAGCTGGGATGCTTTCCCATCTTGGCAGGGGGTCACTGCCACATTACTGCTATACTTTAGCCACATTAGGCAAAACATCAAACAAAATAGGCTGTTGCCCAATATAGGAATTTTCTTCCATCCATCCCCCTTTCTCCATGCCTAACCATGGTCTCTATCTGTTAATTATGAGCTAAAACCCATTTATTCAATTTTTTTGTGAGCATGATATTTTTTTTTTGTCAAGGTTTTTCTGTTGCTCCCTTCAGAGGCCAGAATTGAGAACAAGATATTGGAGCAGACATAGCAAGGCATGTATTTCTCAATAAGACTGTGCCTCTATCACAAGGGGACTGTGCAGCCACACTTCATCAGACATGGAGCATGAGGTGCATCCACAGCTGGCACACAGAAGCAGTGGGAGCCATCTGCTTCTTCTCCAATAGCTCACTTCCCATCCTGCAAACTGTCCTCATGTCAACAGGCCATTTTGAGGTGCTTGCCAGATGCCATTTAAACAGGCCTGCTCTCTGGGCCTGGTTGGCCTCATGTCCTCTGTCCCAGAGATGGGCATGTCAGGGCACTCAGGCTCAGCAGCGGCATTTCCTGCTTTATCATTAATCTCATCTTTATCACAAAACTTCTGAAAGGCTCAACTGCTTCTCCAGTCACATCTGGCACTCCCTCTACAAGAAATAAAGCAAACCCCCACCCCCTAAAATTCCTCTACAACTTATGACCACATATCATTTTAATACTGTACAATAAATTAAAAAAGGAAGAATGCATGGCCCAATGGCACTGTTCATTAAAATTTCAACTCTACCATCTCTGTGGAAAACAAATCCCTTTCCTTTTCCTTTCAGTGTTGGGGTTTTCTTTGAAGTTTCATCATTGGACTCTTCCTTCAAAAAATGAATTTAAAAATCTTTCAAATTTAACAACTGATCAAAAATGTCAGCTAATTTTTCTGGATTACCTTGAACAATGCAATATAACTTATCTGTCACTAGTCATTGTAACATTCTGCATAATAAATTTAAGCTTCCAGAGCTTTAAAGAACAGAAGGAGCAATGTGATATGTAGAATCTATATTAAAGATGCTCTTAGAACAAAGTCACTTGAGTTCTGTCAACATATTACCAACTAGGAAATAACTCCAAACCAACTAGACAAAACAGTAGTTTTCTATGGTCTAAACATGGAAAGCAAACCCCAAATTTGAGTTTTAAAGCAAAACAAAGAAGAAACTAGTGTAGTTTACCAGAAATCTCTTTAAGTTTTGAGCTATTCAAATAGCATAAGGAATGGCTTCTATATATACAAGATAGCTCTCCCACTTACTCTCAAAAGAGAAAAAGGATATAACAGTTCACACTGCCCTCATTATTATTCACTGCATCATGCAAGAGAAAAAAAAAAAAATAAAGAAGCAGGAGCAAAGACCATCCGTAATAGCCTGAAGCAACAATTTTGAAAGGGGAGCTTAAGCATCCACAGGGAGACCAGACCCTGGGTGTCCAGCTCCACCCTCCAGTCACACTGTGCCTGAGACTTCAAATGACCTTCAGCTGAGTGGTTACACCAATTCCCAGACACACCGTTGAAAATATAGTAGCATAATGTTCTGAGCTGCAGTAAATGTGAAACAATCCTTTTTTTTTTCATAACTAGTACCACTTTCCCAAAGTATTATTCTGTGTAAAACAAATTCTGCATAACAGAAAAATTATCAATACAATAAAACTGGAAGAATAAAATAAATCCCCCATACGCCACACAACCTCCTAAACACTTGGTGCTGAATATTTCTCTGGCAGTCCAGTATAAGAGAAAATCAGGGTAACTACAGATCTACTGAGAGATTTAAAATAAGAGAAAAATGACAAAGAGCACAACTCAAGTAACTGTTTACCCCAGACTGCAGAGAAGAAGCAACAGGAGATGTACCTGTAAAACAGCCTTTAACATGTGCATTACTAAACAGCTGGAACAGCCCCTTGGATGAAGGGCTCACATTCCTCTGAAGTGCCTGAAAGGCCTCTGTTAATTCAACAATTAGAGTATAAAATCATTTTTGCATTCTTTCCTCTTCCTCTCACCTCCCTTCCAACTCCAAGTGTAACAAAAACTCAGGCACATTCAATAACTAAACAGGTTTAATCAGGAACCTCACAGCACATTTAAATAATTAATTTCCTTCTCTCTTAACATGGGGTTTAAGTAGACACACAGTGCCTGTGTCTGTAGCCTCCACAAAAGAGTTAATTTGTGTACATTTATATGGATACTGTCATTCTTTGATTGCATTGGAAAACTAGAGGCTATACTGACAAGATAAAGTATTCAAGTACCATATGTTAGACAAAGCATAATATTGAAAGAGGCAGATTAGATTATTAGACTCGACAGGATTGGATAGAGGGGATTTTTAGCCTGCCACAGTATTCACCTGGGATAGATTTTAGGCCAAGTAGTACAAACATTTTTCTCCATGCCAATTACACACACAAAAATTTAAAAATCTCCTGTTTGGAGGGTTTTTAACCCAGATCACTCTACTGACCCAGTTCACAGCCCAGATTCATAAGCAACAGAGAGAATGACAAGCTATTACAAGTGGAGGAAATAAGTGGCCAGGAGAGAATAGTACTACTTAAAGCAGATTTTACACCAAGGAAAATGTGTTGTTAAACTATGCACTGTACTTCTCTATATTTAGAATAAGGAATATATAAAATACTATAGCTCATATAACCAGTGCATGCTGTGGGATTTCTCTGAGACCAGGAGAAGAGGAAACATTCTGTAGTTCGCTTGTGCAGCTTCAATTATGGCAAATTGAATTAAACTCTCCCTTGAGGAGGACCTCTGTAGCTCTACTTCTCCTTTTCTGAACAATTCCAGATGTAGGTGTGGAACATTTTCAGTTTGTCTCTGAAATATTCCACATGCCTGGCTGTACTGCCATGTTCATACAAGGAGGTGAGTCTCTGAGGGAGAAAACACAGGGCACTAAACAATACTGATCCAGAGGTTGGTACATATTTTATTTTACAACTTCTGTTCTTTGGGTCTTCCTTTCTTTCTTAGCAACAGACAGATCTCCACAGGAAGTAATTCAGAAGGCACGGAAACACTTGTACTGAGCAAAAGGAAGTTCAGTACCTTGTGGTTCATAATCACATGTTCATTGGCACTTTGCTTCCTTCCTGTCATATCCAGAATTCATTACCTGTTTAATAGCTCTTCCTTTCCCTTCCTTTTGAGCTCCTATCCAACCCAAGGTACTTATTAGACTTCCCTTTCAAATGCCACCAGTACTCTGACTTCTGTTGTAAGGAGTCATCCTTCTAGTGTAGGTCTGCATGTTAACAGCAGCATTTTGAAGCTCAGCAACCAGAATTGCCACTCTCTGGGCACACCTTTGGTTCTGGCTCCTGCAGGAGTGACACAACTCCAGCAGGTCTAACTTCTGGTCACAGTTCATGATTTTTCTCTCTCTCTCTCTCAAGCAGCTATTTGCTAGAATGCTCTTTTCCCTCCAACAGCAGGGTTTAGGAGATCAAGTCCATTTTACTGAGTCTCATGAAAGCTCTCAACCCCCTCAGAGGTTTCCCTCACCCCACTAAAGGGCTGTGACATGAACAAAATACATATTGGGGTTTTTTCCTGTTTTTTTTTTCCTATTCAAGCATCTCATGGCTCTGAGCTGTAACCCTCTGTATTTTTTTTCTAAAGGCTAAACAGAAATTACAACATTGGCAGACGCAAAGCAGTGTTTGACTGAACTTACTGAGCATGAGCATTTTCAATCCACATTGTGCAGCATCTGAACAACATCTAAATGTACATTTGAATTTACAATACAGGCCCTGTAAAGCTTTGTGTGGGAGTTTACCTGTGATTCCTGGCCATCCAGGAGGCTGGACTGCAAACATTCATCACTGTTACAGTGGGCATGTCAGGACAGCTGGCAGTTTGGATTCAAATCTCTACCAGTCCTTTTATAAAATGATAAATCCAAGACATTTATTCAGAACCCGCCTCAGATCCTACTGGCAATGGTAAATCCATTAAACTTTGCTTTCACTGTTCACGATGTTTATAAAAATAGTAGGTGGCATTACAAACCAGTAATACAAACCTTGGTATTTTTCCTCCTCAGATGTAATAATGAGCTGGATAAGAACAAAGTTGACCCAGGGATTTCAGTACAGAAACTTTCATTGGAAACCTGAGCAGTAGTGTGCAAACCCATGTTTTTATGTCAATATAATAATGGCATTTCTACGCCTATTAATAAGTCTAGATCTGCTGCTGGATTCATGGTTGAAGTGACATCATAAAATGAATTATATTTCTTCTTAAACTATATAATTAACTCTTAATGAACCCTTCCCTTTTCCCAGTAAATTCAATTTTATCTAATCCTTGGGTTTATGGTAATGTTGAGCTCATTAAAATGTTACTTAAAACTCATTAAAATGCACACTGAGAGGTAACAGCTTCATTACAGTAATATGTTGTAAAAGAAAAAAGAATGCTTTATTATCATTTAATTGTTTCCAAAATGGAATACATTTGCATAATGATGAGGTTCACAGGATATTTTCAGTAGTACTCAATAATTAAGCAGTTCAGTAATTAAAAATGCATTTTCTAAAAATAATTTTATGTTCTTGCTTACTCCCTGTTGTTTTTTTCAATTGGGAGAAGTGTTCATGGTGATAGAGTTTACAGAACTAAGCAACAGCAATATACCTGAATTGACAGTAAAAAAAGATAACATTTAAAGCCCTTGGCAAATTTCTGTTTCAAAATAATAAATTAAAATTGCCACCAATATATATTATGAATCAGATTTTTTAAGTCCTGTAATATCCTTCCAATGAGTTCTTAACCACCAGGGACAACCAGGATTTATGCAGGGGCCTTTCAAGTGCAAAGCCTTGCTATCATTTTCATCATTTATTGCTACTGTATGTTTGCACATGATAGGATACTTTAACAGAGGCTGGCTGGGACCTGGACACGGCTCCTGAGGATGTCAGAGTAACTCTGAATCTGCCTGAACCCAAGCTAGGAGGCAGAAGCCCCCAAGCCAGGGTCAGGGTACTGATTATAGAGGCTTCACCCCTGCTCTTCTCTTTAAGAGAGTCTGTCCCAGCACCAAGACAGAGAGACAAAACAGCCAAAATATAGAGATAAAATTTACATCTTCACAGTAACCTCAGCACTAAGAATGGCCCTTATTTGCCATATGACATCGGGGTAGAAGATATTTTGCTAACTTTCTTTTTAACTGCCAAAGAAGGGTTAATAGCAAAACCTAACAGATCTTGCCAGGGTACATGGCTCAGACTCTTAGATGGGAAAAATATGACTTTAGAGCCTTGAGTCATTCAAAGAACTGTCTAATGTAATACCATTTAAGATCTCTTGAAGTATTAATTTAATACCAATCACTGCTATGTACTATGTCTTTCAGTATGATTTCTACTTATATAAAACAGATACTCTTTTATTTTTTTTTTTAACATACATGCAACACAATGCACCCAATATGGATTTTTCCAGCCTGTAGTGAAAGTTGATTAGCATTCTAAGGACATAATTAAATTTGGATGCAGCAGGTTAGACATGTCAGCAAGAGGAACATGAGAGAAAAGTGGTCTATGAGCTTTCCACCTCTACACCATTAGTAGGGAATAACAGACTAGAACAAAAATAATCCACAGGGAAAAAAAAGTACTAAACAGACGTAACAATTTCAGCAGCTCAGATTATTATATATAATAGGGCAGCATTTCTGTGGTATGAGGCTGGAATGCACAAAATGAAAACAAGTTATCTGGTTTACCATAGGTTTCCTGGGCGAGTCTGGACAACTAACTGACCTCAAATCCCAGCTGCAAATGGATTATCAGACTTATTTTTATCTCTTTTCTGATTATTTAAATAGATCAGTCTCATCAATCTCTACAATCTCCTGTATGTACTTTCTATAGTTCCTCACACAGCGGTCCAAAAGACAATTCTATAATGCCTATCTTAACAGAATTTATAAAAATAAATCCAGGGCAGTTACTCAGGGAGATATCAAGATTGGGCTGAAAATTGCTATTTAATGCAATACGTCAGGTCATATTTCTAAATTTGCTTTTGACACTCCTTTATAAATCTAACTCTTCTGATGGGGATGCACATCATTGTTTCTACGGTAATTTACATCTCATGTTCTCAGCTATTTCAAAAGAAAACAAATAATGTGTCTTTTTAGACAAGTAAACAATCTCTCATTTTATCTTTATTGCACACACTAGCAGCTAAGTCATTTCTATCAAACACTCAGCAAGATGGAAATAAATAATTCTGAAAATAAATAACTGCACCATAAGTATTAATGTTGAAACCCCTCTCCATTAAATTCCCTTGTATTGAGTAAGTAAAAATAAATGAGATACCATAAATATAAAACAGAAGATAGATGGTACACTGAGGGGTAAAAAATAATAATTACCTATTATATTTACTAGTTTTCCCCAATATAGGCGCTGTGTAAACTGAACAACTTACAATAAAGGCTGTTAAAAAATACGTAAAAAAATGTACTAACCCCTTGTTTTTTAGTTGCTATACATGGGAGGAGTGACTAGTCTGTTAACTCCAATATTCAGCAGGAATATGAAAATACAACTGATATTTGAGCAAGATTTCTGAAATCATAGCTGCATATATCCAAACCTCACAAGCACAAACTCTTATGTGAATTTGACAAATACAGAAGCAACTGTTTTGTTTCAGAGCTGACAAGTTAATTTTAAAAAGAGGAACACAGAAAAGCAGTTCCCTCTCAGTGCCTGAGTCACTTTGTTCACTGCATCCCCCTGCTGCTGTGGGGAGAAGCTGTACCGAGATGTGATGCACCCACCAGCAGGATGGGATGGAAGCTTTAACACCAGTAATGTGCTGCTGTGAGCCCCAAGTGCCTGAAGAATTTAAAACAACCATTCCAGATTATTTCTTAACTCGTAGCAAAATAACTGCCAGATACAAGCAGTGTTTGGTACCATCTCATAGTATGATACGAAGGTCATTTAAATGCATCAGATACTTTCTTGTTGAAACGCTGTATAATGCATTCTTATAAAGTGCCTCCCTGCTGAGGTTGTACCACATGGTGCTGTTTCCAAACAGATAATGGTTTTTAGCTAATGAATTTATTTCTCAAAAGGACAACTGAATATCTTGTAGATCACATAAGGAAAACAGAAAACTTGAATAGGCATTCTGTGGGTTTGGTTTCAATTTTACTCTATATCAAGACTAAAGACATTGAGTCATACAACCTCCAAGCCAGTGAAAAACATTTGTTCAAAAACATTGGAAGTCCTTCCACTTCCTGTTTGGAATTAATTTCAATCATAATGATGGTTCCTAGAGTGGAAACACATATCCTGAGTCAGTTTAAGACTCAGACTTTCACTCTTTACTGAAAGCAAAACCTTGGAAAAAGAAAGATGAACCCATATCTCATTGGAAAATCTGTAAAATAATAATGAAAAAAGGAGAAAAAAGAGTCCATCCCATCTCAAAAAAAGAAAATGAAAAACCCAAACCAAAGTAAGAACCCCATACTGAATCTCTTGCTATGAAAAATTAAACTTGCTTTACAGTTCTGTTTTCCTAATATTTCTCTGCAATAATCATAAAACTAGGTTGATTGGTAGGAGATTTTATTTCAAAACCAAAAGTATGAACTTTTTTATTTTTTTTTAACTACTACAGCTTATGTGTGCCTTATTCTACATTGGACATTTCTTTTATGAAACACCTATTCTTATACCTTAGGAGTTAAATGCCAGTGGTATTTAGCAGCACCACTGAAAACAGATGCCCAAGGCCACACACCAGCCCACTGGTCTCCTCTCAAGCAATACACTTTCTCCCAGCTGCTTGAAGCTTATATATAATCGCAAGGACAATTACATCACATTCTACTTAATTCTTTAAGTAACTTTATATTCATGAATATTCAGAAACTCTCATGTTTCCCAAGCTGCACAGTACTAAAAATTTCTATGAAAGGGAGAGTGCCCTCAATTCGGCCCCAATCATGACTAGAGTGCTTGTCCGAGATCAGAAGATGCTCTGAAAAATGACTGCCCAAGACTCACTTTTGAAACACTAATTTGATTTCTGTTGTCTTTACTGTCTGTCTAGATTTCTTCCATTGAAATTTGCAGTTATTGCTGCTTCCAGACTTTGTAGAATATCATATCTGTCAAGAAATTTGTTTTAGAAATAGAGACAAAAAAATAGAAAATGGAAGAGAGAGAAAGGAAGGGATCACAAACAAAGGAGAAAGATAGTCTGGGTATTTTTGCCATTTCTTATTTAAAATACTAAAAATCACCTGTTCAAGTGCCCCATTCTCCTACCCCCTAATGAGAGTTATTAGTAAAAAGAAGCAGTCCAGCCCACCCCCTGAAGTCTTTAATTGACTTCATAGTGAGTGTTATCAAGAGCTACTGAAGCAGTGCTAATGGTGCCTGCAGATTGCTCACACATGGCATGGTTGGCATTCCTTGGACCTTAAAAGGGCTAATAGGAGACTGTAATCTCCACTCAGCATGGGGGCAAAGATCACGAGTGATCTGCAAAACACAAATAATTAGAAAGTATCTTCTGCAGATGGAAGGGAGGTGGAAAATGAAGATAAAGCTGGTACCCACGCTTGGAATATCCTAACTTTGCTATCATGGAACTTCTGAAACAACAGCATATTATTTCAAAGAGTGGGACATTCAATAATTAAAGGAATTAGTCCATTCCACGTAGAAATGTGGGCTTCTAACTCTGTCACTGAACACTTCATAGAGAGAGACAAGAGAGGTTATACAGAGAGGTAGCTTTTAAGATTATTTTTTGGGTCGGTATTTCTCCAATAACTTCAATAAGACATCTGAATATAATCACAATTTTTACCAACATTAGTAATGATAACCTGAACATTGGAAATCTAAAATATTTTCATATTTAAGACCTTGAAACACTTCACAAACTCTGAACAAGCCTCACAAAGAAGCTGCCACAAATCCTGCAGGTAGCCCTGAGGAGTTCTACAGAGCAGCTGGGATACATATTCCCTAACCTTTGCTGCTCTGGTAAATGCCACCCTTCCTACTATATTGTCCTGTAGCAACAATGCATAAGTGGTAACAGAATTAGGAGGGCAGGATGAGTGCTCGTGGTCTCTACAGAATGCAGCAGTGCTGTTCAGAAGGAGTATCTTGACTGCAGAGAAATGTTTTCATATAAATTTTCACTAAGGAAAGGAACAGGCATATTTTTATCCTACAGATATTCCTAAAATATTTTTCACAATTAAAATATTTTTAAAACAATTTTTTACAAACGTTTTCAAGGAAGATTGAGCAAAACAGAAAATCAGCTGTGATTTCAGCTTGATTGCCCCACTGCAAAGGTAGTGATTGATGAATGTTAAAAGAGGGCATCTAAATAAAAAGGCAGGAGAGGTGCTGTCACAGGTATCTATCTATATATTCACAAAAAAAAAAAAAGTCCAAATAAAGCACACAACGTTAAGAAAAAGAAACTAAAGATATTTTGGGCATGATGACTCCATTTAGTTGTACAGTAGCTGAAAGCACACTAATACACATTGATAAAGCTGGACCTCCCTGAATGGAAATCACTGCCTCTGACTTGAGTTGTTGGACATGGTTAATGAAACAGGGAGAATGGGGGAGATTTGGTAGATATAACTTACTTGGCTTGACAAAAGCCTGTGATAAGATACTTGACAAGAAACTATTAAGGAAAATAAATAGCCACAGGGTAAGAGGTAAATTCTTGTTGTGGATTAAAAATTAGCTAAGTGATAGGAAACAAAGAGTGGTAATTAATGGCTGCTTCTCCAAGTAGAGAGAAGTTAAGAGCTGGGTACCTCAGGGATCTGAAACAGGACAGGTGTTCAATACATATATTAATGGGTTCAAAGTGGAAATGCACTGAAAGTAAAGGAAAATCTGAGCAACACAAAACTGTTTTCTGAAGGATAAACATGGCTAAGATATGCCACAAGGATCCACTCCAATTGACATACCAATACAGAAACAGCAGACAGTATTTAATTTTATATAAAGATGAAGGCATGCACATTTGGGAGGGTTGCTGAAGGTCATCCCTCCAAATAGCTCTGGAATAACAATCTAACTGGAGATAAAGGGGTGAAAAAGTCAGGAAAGATTAAAGCAATGAAGTTCCTACACTACAGCAGTATGACTTGCAATCAATTTAGATTATTTCTGAAATCCAAAATAGCATTTTACAATTGACATCCAAAATTTCAATTGTTTTTTTTCTTTTTTGTTCAAATACTTTTGCATTGAACCAGCCTAATCACTATACAAAAAATGAGTAGAACTTTACACAGCATTTTATTTTCAGTAAATACAGTTCAACCAGCTGTGTTCATCCTTTTCTCTGGCAGTGCCAAAAGTACCATACAATTATCAACATCTGTTATAAGTGCTTTCCAAATTTGATTCGAAAAGCGTGTACTTCTGTCTCCTGCCTTGAATTCAAACATAAAAAGAATAAAGCACAGCACAAACAAAGAATCTATCAAATACCAGCTGCAATTACGGGGCACAGCTACAGAGACACATTAAGAACTGAGTGTAACACATCCCAGTTTATTTGCATTAGTCTAATCTCTGGCCCAGTCAGCTCCACAGTCAAGATGAACTGCATGAGTTTTAGCAGTCAGCAGCAACCCTGGAGTATTTGCCAGGAATCCTGGGAGAGTTTACATCAATTTACATCAATGCTGCCATCAACTAAAGCCTCTGTCATGCAGACATACCCAAAGAGGACAGCTGGACTGAGGCTACTTGTTTAAAATTTAGTGCAGACAGTCAATGAAGTTACAATAACAACTACACAGAGCACATCCAAGTAGCAATGTTAATGACTTCTTTGATTAACATTGTAATTTTATGGCTACTCAGAGTGATGACCAAAGCTTAAACTGAGTGGATTTTTATCTACTCTTCTCCCCAAATACTTTTCTGTCCCCATATTAAATAGTTAGCAATGAAAAAAATGGTACTACTATTCTTTAAACTGTAATATATGAATAATTTCTCCGCTGCACCTCTTTATAGTCATGCAAGTAATCCTGAGAGTGCACTTACCCATCCAGTAATCTCAAGAGTTTGGACAGACTGAGAAGGGGGTGGAGTTAGGTTGGGTGTACTGATCAGACATGGTCATGCAAGAAAACTAAAGGGCCCAAGGAAATTATCTAAAAAAAGCAGAGTTCTTCCTAAAGAAAGATTGCCAATGCTCCCCAGATGCCTTCTTCACATGGAGGGCTGAAGTAGGACACCATTTAAATCATATGCAAATGAAAAAAACCACAAATATTTCTTTTAAATTATTTTCAAAACAAAGCTTCCCCTCCAGAAATTAAACCCCCAGTTATATATGTTTTGTTAAAGATAAAAATTCTGCAATTCTCCATCCATTTATGTTCCCTTAATTGCCTCTGGGAGCACAGTGCTCACATCCACTCTGCCTTCCCACTGCCCCATTTTTATGCATTCCTGGTGACATAACTCCATGGTCCCACCTGAACTGCAGCCTAACCCAGTACAACTCTTCTTCCCTCTACTAAATATGTGCACCCAAAATTCCAGTTAAGTGGGTCCCAGCCTCACCTTTGACATCACTTTGCACCTGCTTGCATGTAGCAAACTCATCTGCTTTTTCCAACATCTCTGACTGTGCTCTGACAGAGACTCCTCAACAGGGTATGTTCTTCAATCTTATTTGAAAAAGCTAATTTAATGAGCAAATGACAGTATGAAAGTAGGGGAAAATCAATCCTGGTTTTGCGTAGGTTCAGGTCTAAACACAGTGTGAACATTATCTGCTGCACTGGGGTGATACATTTACACAAGAAGGAAGTATCAACATATATGTTTGTACAGAATATTTTCAATTAGCTTAACACATCACCTTCTCAGTATTTTTTCCTTAATGTTTTAAAATGTATCAAAATTAAATATTTTAATATAATTTTTTCTTGTATGACTTAGCAAATACTGTTTTCCCAGTTTCCAACAGGCCTTGAAATTATTATTTTTTTCTTTCTGCTATTTAACTGTTTCAACTGAATGAATGTCTCTGTGGATGTTTTTTGTTAATTGTATATTATTCCTGATCACTTTAAAGAAACACATAATTGAGTTGTCTGTTTTCTTTCAATAGGGAGGAAAAAAAAAAAAAGAGTAACACACTTTATCTTAACTCAGTATTTAGAAACCAATAACCTGTATCTGCCATGGAAAAATGACAAATGTTCGAGACTGAGCCCTTGCCCCTCACACGGGCCTTTGACCATAGACTACAGACTGTTTCTTCTATTTGAATTAAATCCTTCCTCCATATTTTGTATAATCATTCAAATATCATAATATCCAATTTGCCCTTGAAGGAATCTCCAGGGAGAAAGAGGAACAGTAAAGGAAAGGATAAAAAGAGATTGTAGATTTTTGGGGTAGGAAAGATTTGCTTTGACACTTACCCAAACACGACATAAGGAGAAAAAGACCCTCATCTTTGCTTTACATAAACATTTAGATTTTTTTATCTACATGTTATGACCCATTTAATTAAACATTTTACTGGAAACAAATAGCTTTCTGTATGATAAGCCAGTATTGTGAAAGTCACTGTGAGAGGAATTCAGTCTCTGCTTTTGAGAAGTCATAAACGGTAAAAAGGATTTTGTTAAAACACAACAACAACAACAAAAAAAACAATGACCCAAAACAAAAAAAAACCACCAAAACCCAAACACAATTAAAAACTACAAACTTATTAATTTTAGCATTTTATTCCAAGCATCTTGCCATTATTTGAAAGATTTTAAGCCTGCCCAAACAGGTAGTCTCAGATGCTTTGTATTAAGCAGCTGAGTCAGCAATTGCCATGCTCACAAAATATGACAGTACAATTGATTACTGCCTTTTTTTTTTGTGCCTCCCAGATAACTGTTTTCCTTTGAAGTCAGAGGCCAAGAGATAAAACATCTGTTATCCTCCAAAGCACTGTTTTAAACGGGGGGTGTTTCCATGGCCAAAGAAGCCATGATGTAATTAGTATTTTGTTCCTAATAATTGGAAAATTGCTAAATATATGCTGTAAGTATAGAAAAGCATTTTAGCATGTACAGATATGAGGAATTATATTGGATTTATCCACTCTTGCGCTAAATTTCAGGAGGACAACAGCAGTGTTGAGCTAAGACCAAACATATAGTGATGTGTGTGTTCATGCTTATCATTACATGGCATTGTCAACTAATTAAAGTAACGTATTGTAAACTAACAACACATTATTTACCAGAAAAGGCACACAATTCTCCTCTTACTAAAGAAAAAGAGAATAGTATTGTACTGAAATCAGAGGAGCAACCCTTTGTAAAATGGACACAAGTGCAAAGGAGGATGGGGCAGAGGCACTCTGCGTGTGTGCTTTGTTCTGTTATGTAGCACTGCAGTAACACTCAGGAATGTTCTGCGTGTTAGGTCACATGTGAAGTTCTGTTGTTCATGATAAAAATGTTTAATCTGTGTTGCACAAGCAAACTTGAAAACCTGTCTTCTCTAGTCATCAGTGCACATGAAAAAAACAACATAAGAGACACAGAACAAATGCAAAGAAAGAAAGAATTAACGGTTGACTGAACATATCCAGAGAAAAATTAAAAATTTATTCTTCACCAACTGCCACCTCACAGAGGGATTTGAGTTTTCTCCATCTGTACAAAAGATGCTCCCCAGCCCCCATGTCACAACTGCTGACACACAGAGCCTGTAGGTGAATGTTCATCTTAAAACCAGACCTGCCAGCCTCCTGAGAAAGTTACCTGTTAAATAAATATGGAGTCTCCTTCCTTCTTTTTCTCTCTCCCTTCTACCCCCTACCTACTTTCTCCTTCTTTTTCCTCAGCATTCAGTTCTCACTACAGATCCAAGGCAGACTGGAAGCACTTTGCAAACTGCTACAGTACTCCCTTCGTTTCATCACTTCACCTTCTGACTTGAACATTCCTGGCTGGATGTGGAGGCACGGAATGGGGGCAAGAAACACTCCCCTAGAGAATGTTCACCTACCCACTCTGCCAGGTATTATGGTTGTGATTTAGACAACAGAGGAACAAGATGATGCAGGAACTGAAAAGGATCAAAAGTGGGAGTGAGGAAGGTGAGAACTGAAAGAAGAATAGGCAGGTTCAGTAGCTGAGCAAGTGCATGTCCCGAACGTTCCACTGACTCATTTTAAATAGCAAGGCTGTGTTTGGAGAAGGGGCAAACTAGTTGTGTGGGATAAAAGGGGTATCAAATATACAGCAGAACTTCTACAACTGCTAGTCCAGAGACCAGCATTCTTATTCACAGAATGTAACTAAAGGCATTATCTTGCCAACAAAAGAGCTGTATCATCACTCCTTTTTCCAAGTAGTACATTTCTTATTATTTCAGCAAATTTGTTTATTTAGATTATCTTGATCTATGTGCTTTTTGAGTATATTCACTATAATAGATCAGGAGACCCAAATTTACCATGTGTAGATCTTAATCTACTTTGGAAAATTCTAAAGATTTGCAACAAAACAAAAAGGTTGAAAACACTTTAAATTTCTTTCAATAGTGCTTTTTCATCAGGTTATATTTCTTAAGGTTCATCACTTTTTTTCGCCTTTAAAGCATCTACATCTTCTGCAAGATTATTATTTTCTCCACTCCTCTTCCTCCTTCCAAGTTCTTTAATATACATGTTAAACATTACCAAAACTGGCATGTAACTCAAGAAAAATTATTTTTTTAATCTCATCATTGCAATGAAAAATAATTCCTAATTTGTAATCTTATTTCCTATTTTTGGTTCTTTTTCTAGTTTGTACTCCAGGACACTATTTTGTGTTTCACCCCATGACTACCTGCATATTTTAAAACCTTGCAACAAAATTTAAATTAAAAATTCCCCCCGACATTCAATGGTAGATTAGAGAGGCAGGGCTCTCCTCAAGAATAGTTATGATTATCTGTCATTTACAGATGCAGGTTTGGCCATTATGTTATCTTATATTTACTATTTAATTTACTTTATTAGTACTGAGTTAAGGACCACTATTACCCAAGACTGTTCTAAGAACAATATTACTGGCAGTCACAATATCTCACATTTTCTTGTAAACACAACTCCAGTTGTCCTCTAAAATGCTGCAGAGGCATGACAGAAAATACTCCAGATATTCCAGGGCATGGCAGCATTTCAGAAGGGTTGTTTGCTTTCTAAGTTGTGAGACACACAACTTTTTTCCTCAACTCTCATTTTAATTTCCCTCCTGCAGCTTGCACCCGAAATCTGTTCCTGTAGGTAAACTGCAAGTGCTGGTACACATTTATGGTGAGTCATTCAGAAAGTATAATCACATCATAATTACAATGCAGTTATCTTCTAATAACTTTAATGATAGCCATACTAGTCAACTTCTACCTAACATTTAAGTAATATAGCTACTAAACAGATAAGGGTTTAATTCATCTCTGAATCAGCAATATATCCGAAGTGGCAGGTGTGAAATAGTCTCTGTTTTTTCTCCGTTTTCACTATATAGGGTGGGAAAATGGGCATATAAAATAGTTTACACTGAAAATAGGCTCTTTAAATTAAAGTACTCCTTTGAGACTTGCTGTTTAAACTATGCATTGTGCATCCACAAGGAGGAGATGAAGAAGAAAACCAAGAATTGAAGCAAACTTAGTTAGACAATAGCACTTTGGCAGACAAGCCCCTCCAGATTTTGTGTTGCTCTAAGACACAAACAGATTGAGTAGACACTGTAGCAGTCTTACAGTATGATGTTAAAGATGAATAAACCCAGAAGACCATAAGAAAGCTTAGCAAAAATATTGAAAATATTGAAAAAGGAGTGATTTTGAACTGGAAAATAAATAAATAAATAAAACACCAAAACCCCCAAAACAAATCCCCAACCACAACTCTGCAAGCAAAAACAACAACAACAACAAAAATTAAACTGAATGGTTTCCCAAAAAAAAAAAAAAAA
>VWZD01000653.1:30219-234907 GCA_013396695.1 Sakesphorus luctuosus
AAAAAAAAAAAAAAAGAAGAAGAAAATGTTCAGAGGAGAAACAAGAAAATAGAGCAGTTACAGTGTATTTTTGAGGTCTTCAAGATTCAGCCTGACGTGCCCCTGAGCAACTTGATCTATTGAGAACTGCTTTGAGCAGGGAGCTGGACGAGGGAGCTCGGAAGGTCCCCTAAAGCCTCAGTTATGCTGTGATTCTCTGCTGGAAGAGCTGACTTACACACGGACAGACAAATCAGAATAACCATGTCTGATGGACTTCTAGGAGAATACATATGAATAATCCATGGATAGTTCGAAGGAATACGCACTCTGGGTAGACAGTGACATCCCACAGAGTGTTTAAGACAAGAGGAGAACAAATGTAGGGAAAATGGAAGTGGAGGAGCAAGGCCAGTCTAAACACCTTCAGTCATTCACACAGCAGCATCCTCACTAAACACAGGAGGAATTGACCCCTCCACTCTCTACATTGGAAGCATAAGCCAAGCACTGTATCCCTCTTGCCTTAGTGCACCTCATAAACACACTGTGAGTTCTTTTGTTTCCATAGTTATGAAACTGCCAACTCTCCAGCAGGTAAAATGAAGAGGAGAAGAGGAAGGACTGATTAAAAAAAGAAGTTTCCTGTGCTTAACTGGGAAATCTGCTTAAACGGGATGTCTCCCAGGGAACTAATTTAAACCCGATGATACTTAATAGCTATGATTGGTGCTTAGTAAGTAGGGTAATTATGTTTAATGGGGATGCCTTAAGGCAATTGAGTGGCACTTAAGTCTTTTGTATGTCTCAATCTCATGGTACTTCTCTCCATTTTCTCCTCCAACAGCTTTCTGACCCTCCATAACAGCTATAAATGTATAAAAAGTATAATCACCACCTGTTTGGATGAGTTTGTGCCTTCTGTGCTAAATGCAGGGTCACCGTACGAGGCAAATATTTGTTGCCTCCTCTGCTCCTATCACTGCATGAGCCACAGCACCCAGCCAAAATATGGGCTTCTCTTATCATGATAGGTTTATCTAATAACAGGAGCCTTGATACAGCTAATGGAAGTTTTCCAGAAGCAGAATCAGGTTCAAGCTGAGTTTAGCTCAACCCCTTGCAGCAATGCTGTGCTCTACAGCAGGACTTCCTTCCAGCCAAATGGAGCAGGAATATCCTGCATTTCTTAAAAAAAAAATTATGTAATAAGGGTGTGAAATTTGTGGATATTTTTCGCTAGGAATTAAATTAACAAAAGCTCTTGCTTTATTATATGAGGAGGTCTTTAAGACATAATCTGAAATGCTGTGTTTGTTATAATACATGATCTGTAACTGTGCCTGTAAAAATAAAAATAGGGAGGAAAAAAGTTACTTAAACTAGGACCTATACTGGGGGGCAAAAAAAAAAAAAGCCACAGATTGCCCATAAATAAGTTTATATAGGAGACTAGAAAGCCCCAGACTATTACAGCTACCAGATCCTGAAATAACATTCTAACAAGCACAGTGGAGTAATAAAACAGATTTTCAGATGGAGCTTGCTCAATAACTTTGTGAAAAAGATGGTATAATATCACGTCCAGAATAGCTGAAGAATAGATTTATTGATCCAGAATGTGGTTCTCAATCCTATTTTCCTAAAACTATTCTCAATACAAGAGTGAAGCCACCAGAGAAAGCAAAATAAAGCATCTTTAATTTAACTTACTACTCTCCCTGTCTCAAGGAACATGACTGCATCCTTTCAGTACTAGAGGAGATGGCTGGATCACCAGCAGTGTTACTTTTCTTGTCTGAGAATCTAGCTAGTCCTAGTTGGTAGAATAAAAAAAAAAACACACTTTTTTTTTTCTTTCATGGCATTAACTTGATATAAATAAAATGAAATATTGCAAGCTAAGCACATGGATGCTGTATTAAACACCCGCAATCATATAGCAGAAGCATTTGAAATTTAATACTACTAAAAAAGGTGCAAAGCTGTTAGAGTTAAAAGGTACCAGTAAAGTGGTTTTATGAGGCTTCTTGTTGAGCTGTGATAGACATATAATTAAACAAAAATTTTAATAAAAGATACAGACCTACCATTAAAGAGAATTAAAAAAAACCCCAAACAACACAAACTTATATATTTTATGATTTTCAACACACTTTTGCCAGATAGATAAAATAGCCAATTTTCTACTCCAAACCTGAATTGTAGAAAGGTCAGTTCCCAACCTGGGGGAAAATACTCTTTACAAACCCATTTTCAGGCCATACATGGAGCCTACGCAGACAAACTTCCTAGTCAGTACATTATTTTTCTTATTACAAGCGTTTCAGTAATTATAATGTATGTATATTTCTTATCAAACATGTCTCTCTAAAATACATACCTGTAAGAGCCTACAGACCATCATCTGTTACTGCTATCCATTCTTACTGATTGCAGGACTCCCAAGGGCTGGATTTTATAAAGAACTCCCAGCTTCCTGCTGTCCCATGCTTTAGAATCAAATATCCTTTTGCATATTGAGCTCCTTTTTGTTTGTATCATTGAACAAAAAGAATTATATTTTGAAATATTTTAAACTCCAGAGTTACAAACTCTTAGGATATTTAGTATGAGTAGGGCATCAATTTGTTGCATTACATCCTGAAACCACAAAAGACTATTTTAGCAATAGTCTGTTCACACAGCTCCTATGGAAATTAGTATAGGCATGGGCAAAGGAAATCACTCATAGGATGAGAATACTCATATTGGATTATTAGATTTATCCTTAAGCGGTATTACAAAATAAACTGATTAAATCAAAATTCAGTACATTTTCGGATAGGGATTGGTAAAACTGGTTACTGTTGCTGTCAACTAATAAAATTAGCAAGTTACATTAATGTTGATATAATTATCAGCATCCTTTTCACAGTGAAGCCCAGTTAACAAACTGATTAATGTCTCTGTGTTCACTCTTACTGCTTTTCTGTGTAAGAAAATTAGACTTACTGAAAGATTAAATAATTTATCCATGGTCGCTCATGAGTGGCAGAGCCACCCCCAGAGCCTAAGCCTATCTTCCTGTCCTTTCACCTGTACTGTTTTCCTACAGTATTCTTTAAATGCACCAACCACTCTGAATTCTCAGCTTTTGGTCATGTTCAGAAATGCTTTCCACGATTTCAATGAAAATAATGAGTAAAATACAATTTAACATGATGGTTTTGAGTCTTAAGTTAAAATCAAAGTTCAGAATGCTAAAGAAAACATATACTTGAATCATTCCTTAGAGGCATCTGTATGATAATTTTATCCTTAACTGTCATACTCTTCTTTTGCATGCTTATAAGTCTTTTGGGTCACAGGTTAGATTTAAAAAAATAAAATATGAGTGAGAGGAGAAAATTTAGGTGAGCAGAAATAGATTTTAAACATCAAACTTACTGTTTCTGTGCTTGGAGTTTTGTGGTTTGGGTTTTTGGAGTTTTTAAAAATATTTTAAGTATGGAGGTACACATACAGTTCATCAGTAATGACTCTACAAGAAACAATAGTAGCAGTTGCTTGGATAGGACACTGCAGAGGAAAATGGTATCAGACAGAACTGGATTCGGATGCTGCTTCCTGCATCCTTTGCTGTTAAAAAAGCATTGCCTCTCCAGAAGATATGAAAAAGCACATCCAGATCTTCCCAGAAGTGTCTATGCATTTAAAAAATGGTGTGCCCTCAGAAAAGTTGCTGAAAACATTGATGACAACTGTAAAAACGCATGAAATAATCAATAAGAAGACACTTCCCTTAAAACCACAAAGTATTACATAAAATTTTGGGGAAGAGTTATGTTTATAAATACTTCCTGTTTCCTCCTCTAATGCACTCTAATCTATGTTGTGTTAATCTGTGAGAGAGAAGGGATAGAAGAAAAACATTCACAAAATTTGGTGACACTCTTCTTCATTTAAGTCAGAGGTAAATCATGTTATACCAATAGACCCTCCAGTTTCACTGTGAGCTATGGAGAGACAATGACAGGTAAGTCACAGGGCCTGCTGAGAGACAGTTTAATTCCTTTTGAAGAGAAACTAGCTTGTAGATGGCCCAATATTTTACTTATTTGGCCAATGTCCCTCAAAATATAAACTACAATATGGGCAAGAATATACCATGAAGAGATAAAAATAGACAAACTATCGACTAAAGCTCTTTCCCCACCACTTCCTTCAAAACAAAGAGGAGTGCTACTGTGTAAGAAATCAATACTCTTAAGATATAGGAAGGTCCTCAGTTATTGCCAACAGCTAGAGTTTTCTAAACAGCATTCTGTGTGTTCTTATTTGTAATTTTTCTGGCACCTTCAGCTGCACTGCAGACAAATGGTGCATGAACAGGAAGTGATACAAACACCATTACTGAGCATCTGAAGCAAAATGTATGTGTTGAGCTCTTGACGTACATGCAGCAAGTTGGGGTGTGCTGGCAGAGAACAACAAACATTTTTAGAGCATACAGAAAAAGTCCCCCCATTACTAGACTGGTCATTCGTGACAACAATAAAGAACCACGCACACCTGGTTTTGTTAAACAGATGCATGATTATTGCAAATCAAACAAAACCGAGAGAACCAGCTCCAAAATAGGCATAATTCAAAAAGCCTTGTCCTTTAAGGCGGAAAATCTACTTTCAGCAGTCAGTACCTCTTTGTGCACTGAGACTTAATTCAACCAGACCTGAAAAAAAATATTAGTGTGGTCCAAGAAAGTAAATGACATGTGACTGGCTTGTTTGCATTTCCCCAAACCATTTTGCTTCATTTTCTAGACTTTGTCTCTATGTGAGTGTTTGGGGGATTTCAAACGGACTCATTCTGTTCTAACAGATGTCAAAGAAGAGGTACATTGGTTTTAATATCTATTTGGGGACATATGGGAATAGTTTTTTTCCCTGTATAAAAAGTCCACAGCAGTTATCCAGCAAGACCTGTTTCTATTCTTTCCCATATTTATATCCTCCTAAATTTTTGCAGAATTATTGAGTCACTGTTGTTTACTAAAGCACTGCTGTTCATGTATTATTTTCTGAAAAGCACTTCATTGTAGCAACACCTGTCAGATTACAAGAGTGAAACTGCCACAACTTTATAGCCACCATAACTCTGGACAGACAAAGCCAATCATCACAGCAACCACTTCTGTTTCTGAAGTAAAACAGACTAAAACCCAAACTGAAACTCGTATACGTGTATATACAACTTTCCATCTCAAATGTTGAGAAAAGCTCAGCTACAAAGGAAAGTCACTGTTATCATAACTAAAAAGTTAGAACTTTTAAAAAGTTGAATCTTGTGTGGCATTTTAAGGACAAATTCTTAAATATATTAATAAGTAGCATATCCCTCTGTTACAGAAAAAACATACTTTGTGTGCATTACATATTCTTAAGAGGCTGCTACTGGCATTTTTTTCCTAAAGAAATGTGAAAATTGCTTAAATTTCTAGGCCATAAGATAAAATTTTCCTTGGACATAAGAATAAAAAAATCACAATAAATTTTATAAGCACATAGAGTGCATGTAAGAGCTGAATTTGTCTCCAGTTTAGGCTATTACCATGAGCTAGTATATATTACTTCCTGCTTGATAGCCCTTTACAAGAGAAAGTATAAGCCATGAAAACATTCAATCTGCCAGTTGTGTGTCACCACGTGATGGGGTTTTTCCCTTTCTGGCTTTTACCCCCAATTTTTTTTCTTTTCTTTTTTGTCTTCACAAGAGAATCCTCAGGACAAAATGCTGCTGAAAAACAGCCAATGGCCTACTGTCAGACACATAAACACACACAGAATCAATATATATTTTTCTCACAATTAGAAAATAATTCAGTAATCTTTTTTTGATCTTCCGAAATAAAAGCTATTACATCGTTTAGTTCACACAAAGATCTTTTACTTTAATAAAAAGCTTATCTCACCAAGTTGACAAATGAAGACACACCTCCAGAAAAGACAATATCTTGGGGTAACTGTGTTACAGACCTGATTATGCTAAGTCATACACAGTAATCCTATAAGCTATGTAGATGTTGCACTCTTCAGATGACATCCTCTCTTTTTTTGTTATTCAAAAACTGTCCTGATCCTGCAGATTGTATCTGTTTCTTGGTAGTATAATATCAATCAGGAATAAAATGGTAGTGCTCAATTACTTCAGCAACCCATGAACTGGGGCAGTATCTTCTGCTGTGTTCACTGGAGCTTTGGGTCTTATTTGCAATCTTTCCAACGTTTCAGTGGCTGCATGCAGAAATGAAAAAGAGCAAGACTGGATGTGGGCAATCATCTTTAGCTGCTTGGCATGTAGGATTATCCAAAATGCAAATTATGTGTAGTTCCTCTAAATGTGAGGATGAAAACACCAATTACTTACCAATGTCCTTGGCAAGAAGTAGGCCCAGCTACTGAGAGAGTTTAAGGTGATTAGCAATTCAGTCTCCTGTAGAAGGTTACAGGGTACTGTGTTTTCTTATAACCTTTTTAAACTGAGCTATAAAGTTCTTAACACCATTATGGAGCTACAATGGGGAGGAGGAGGAGGAGGAAGGTCGAATTGTAGGCCATACTTCTTTCTTTGTAATGTTGTCTGAGAATTATGGCACTGGCATAAAATGCTACATTTCCTTTGAACGCTACCATTTCATCTTCAGAATTTGCTATGCGACTCGTATTTGTACTCCAGTTCTCATTTCTTTTATAACAAATTATTCTGTGTCTTTTTATGATCTTGTAGGAAGTCAAGGTTGAATCAAAGCCATTGTGACTGCCAAAGTGCATGTATAAAATTATACCACTAAGTGTTAACCTTGCTTTGTAGGTTCACTTACACTTTTCAATTAAAAGCTATCTTTAGTATTGAAGCAAAGTACTTTATAGTTTTTCAGTTAAAAGTCACCTTTAGTATTTAGGCAAAACCACTTCTATGGTAATTCACACTTGCATTCTCAAAAAACTCCTCAGCCTAAAATGGCTGTACAGTGACCTTGTTCCATCCAAAGTTTGAAAAGAACACAGAAGAATTATTAAGTGACATTTCACTTGTATTTACTTAGGCCATTTAGTAAATGTGGGGAAAAGTAAAAATCAATACACTAAAAAAACCTCTCCCATCTCTGCAAGGAATTTATATAAATATTGTACATGTGGGTATGTGTGCCTGTGTGTGAATGTATACCTGGGTGTATCTGTACATTTTAAACCCCAAACTTAGTAATTACACAGAATCAATTTTTTTCTCTCTCAAAATACCAGTTAAGCCAACAGGAGTAGCCTATTTTTCAAATGAAGGCTAAAACCACATATTCATCAATACAGCTACAGTTGCAAAATAAATATTCTCTTAACTATTTAAAAAACAATTGTTGAAATTCCAAACACAAATGACTGGGCCCCTGCTTTGTCCAGAAGCCTCAAACAATGAGCATACTCCTGAGCTTCTCCAAAATAAACCTTGAAGCACACAGTCATAAAAAGGGAAAACTCTACAGACTTATATGCCCCAAAGATTTATGCACATGTTTAACTATACTTATTGTCAGTAATCCCACTGAAGTCAATAGGAATACTCACAGTGCATAAAACTACATACACACATGAGACATCAGCCTCAGGGGCTGATATTTCAATAGTTACTTTACCGGAGTAATGCCCTGAGGATCCGGCTCTGTAAAGGCTGTCCAATTGTTTAACTGCTTCACAGTGACTTCTCTGGAGAATAGTTACCAGTCACAACTCTCTTCTGTGGGAAAACCACTGGACAACCTCTTGGTTTTAACCATAATACTTTCACCGATGTATTGTTTTGTTTCAGTTAAATTAACATCCTGAATTGGTCCTTGAAACAGTTGACCAACAGGTCTTAGTACACAGAAACAAGCAACAGTAGATGATGGAGTAAAGAAACAGTAAAAAATATTAGGCAGGAAAACAAGATGCTGTGTGTCTAATACAATACTGGAATTTCACTTAGAGAGTAATAGGGATGGTATTAAGACTAAATCACCAAAGTGTCAGAATGTGCATAGTGATGATAAAAGATTATATGCTTTATACATGACTGATGATGACACATTTAGAAAAGATCTGGAAGGGAAAAGACAAAGTGATGCCTCATGCAACTTATGAAACTGCAACATTTACAACGTGTCACCCTCGAATTAGTGCACAACAGGAAAAAAATGACCCCTTCAGTAACAATACCCCCAGCTCCTCTGTTACAGTGGCCTTGACAAGAAAGCCATTTATTTTCTTCAGAGAAATTGTTCTGAGGTGGTTGTTAGGCACAGTAGAGGCTTGACTTCTTAGACCTGGATTAGACTGCCCCGATAAGATAAAACAGAAGGCAACATTGCGTGTTTGTCTCACTCACACCTCAGAAAGGTTATGTATCTTCTCTGGGAAAGGCATTTCTAATTTAATTTGCATTGTAGGGATTCTGAATCCCAAGACTATTGCAGAAGTTAGAAATTATGCCAAGATTGATAACATTTTCTTAATACTGTAGTGGGAGTTCCTCATAGGAAGGTGAATGTAATTGAAAAGTCAGAACAAAACAAACATTTAATACAAGATACAGCATGCAGTAATTCTCCATGCAGAAATAAGCTTAACTGTCCCTTAGTTTCCAGAAAAGAGACCTATTTCAACTTCATCTTGGAAAGCATAATTTGGAAAATATTCAACTATATCTACTCTTGTTTTTAAGGATTTTCTTCTTTAAATAACTAAATAAAGAGACGTATGTAACTCTTTAAAACAAACTCATTTTACATCACACACGTTCATTTTACTTACAACTAAGTAATTATCTTATAATAGTTCCTTCTTTAAAGATAATTTTTTGCAAAAGAACACTTAGTTTTCAGATACATAAAATTATATAAATCAGGAGTTTAGAGAACAAGAGTCTAGAATTACTTGACTAAATCCATACTCATGACACATCTAAATAAATGTTTAAATCATTTGCACTGTTCGCTTTTTAAACTCACTACAACTAAAGGAGATGTTGGAGCTTACCTTTAGGTAAGAAACTGTGAAAATCTTTTATCAACAATGCTGTTTTCTCTTATGCAAGATAAAATATAGTCCAGGTCTGTATGTAAAAACGTCATGCTATATTAGTAGCCTGACTGCTGCAGATGCTTTTTAGACTGGTACTAAATGAAGTACAAAGTCTAGCTGTCCTCCCTGTCTGGGAATACACTGTACTGGACAAATATGTTGATTGCACAGCTCCCACTCAAGCTGCACAAATTAATTTGTACCAACAGACCTGCATTTGAGAGAGATGCAACAACAGTTCTAGAGGATCTCAGCAGCAGGTGAAAAGGCCAATTTGTGTATCAGTCTCCTTTCCCAAGACACCTGTGACATACCATAGCCCTTTATCACATACTGCCATCTCGCAGAGTCAGCTGCTTTGGGAGGCAGATAAACTTCCTAGGCAGCTACAGTGATAAGAACAGCTCTGTCTGATGAAACTCTAGAAAGAAAGTTAATTGCTTGTTAATGATTTACAAGCTTTGACTAATTTGTCATTATTAAAGTAAATGGTTCTCAGAAAGCTGTAGACAGTGTAAGGTATTCTTCTTCATCTACACTTAATGGATGTACCATTCCTAAATGTCTTTTTCTACACAAACCTCTTGACAATATTCCCTGAGGGACTAACAGCAATAGCCAGAGTAAAGCCACAGGAATCTTGGTCTTCTTTTTCTATCGTGTATTATATTAGCTGATAAATTTCATCAGGATAATATGAGGGCTTGGGAATTTGCTTACTAGAAACTTCCCTCCCCCCAGTTTCAGCAGGACATTGTTTGTGATTAACTGTTCCCACAGTGTCTAATTTCCATCCTTGAAAAAGCCTAATTTATTCTGCAGATTTCTGTGCGGAGACTGGACTCCTCCTCTCCCTCTTAAGTATAGAGTAAACCTTCTCAGTGTGGCATTTACTCTCAAAGAGTAAACTTAATACTATGAAAATTTTTCTACCTCTGTCAAATTTAACTGAAATTATGAGAATCAGAGAGCAAAAAGGTCAGTAGGTAGACACACATAGTGACTAACACTGAATACACAAGCCTGATTTCCATAGGAAAGCAGGATCAAAACACTAAACTAATTTTTTTTTTAATAAAATGTTCTGCCATGAAAAGATACTGAATACATAAAAGATGCCGACTTCAATAAGAATATTACCTGATTTTAGGTACTAAGACACACATTTAGTGATTCTGAAGAGTACCAAGCTGAATGCGTCTGTAATGTTAGCATTTATCAATAAGAAAACTCTCCCAGCAAAAATGGTAAAATTATTTGGAAAGGTTTCTGTTTCCCGAAGCCAGCACGAGTTAACTACATATGTAAAGTGTGAGTGGGTTTAAGCTAACACCTAAGGGATATCTGGCATTTTGAATTTGAGTTCTCAAAAACTCTTAGAAACCTTCTGGTGCACAGAAGTTCAAGACCTACAGAAACATCAGTGCAGCAATGAGGCTCAAGGCTGTACTGGACCTTGTACCCCACTAGACCATGTTCATCCAACATTTATCAGGTAGCACCTCCAGTGCATGTCCACAGTGAAATCAAGCCCCTATTCTTTCTTTCCCTTACAGTCTTAGAAATATGCTATGAAACCTAAAGACAAAAACTCCAGAAAAACTGCTTTCACTTCACAGGAAGAGACACAAGTATTATTTTGGAGTAAATATCTGTTATTTTATGCAGGATAGATGAGATTTTGTGTTCTCCATTAGAAACAGCATCAAAAACGTAACATTCCTGTTTTTGTGCTATTTAGTCAACTTCCATTTTATCTCAGCGGATTAAAACCTGAAAGTAATGAAGTCTTCCTGGGAAATGAGGAAGACCATGAACTCCTAAGACAGTGATTTTTAGGAGGTCAGCACCTTGCAAAATGGAATTTAGTTAATATTGTCATTCATGATGGCAACAAAATGAAAGAGGAAATTACAAATGAATCCACAGAAATTTTGACTGTGATGTTTTAAATCAAAATCTTCTTAATGTTGATGAAAACTTTCCAGTAAGCTGCAATACTGAACACTTAATGTGCCATAGTTTCATTAATCATTTAATTCAGTATGTATAAATCCAAACCCCTGGGGAGACAAATTTTGAAATGATCATTTCAGACAGTGTGTACCTCTAATGAATGCATTATTTGGGATATTTCCAACATCGTTAATAGGTAATGTTCATAGAAGAGAGAAATGAATGGATATTTCTAGCCTACCTTACATGCTTGGACAAATTGTGATGAACAACATGCATACAAATGACAAAGGATTAATCATACCAAAAAAATTGAAATTCACTGTTTATTCCAAAGGCAAATAGAGTACATCGGTAAAACAAAGAATAGGCACTGTGTCTGGCTTTTCATAGGCAGAGTGTTCTTCAATACTGACTGACAATCAAAGCAGCCATTTCAGTGTCCTTGCCCCTTTTTTTTTTTGTAAACTTTGCAGGCTTTTGAAAGAATCAGAACTAATTTTCCAAATATGAATAGTTGGAAAGATGCAAAGCAAAGCACACTTCTCTTTGAAGAATGCATCTATTGGTTCCATATCTATTTCTTTGAGGCAGAGATAAGATACATTCTAGGAACAGGATATTTTTTCCAGAACTATAATAATATAATAATAATAATGGCCAACCTTCACGAACAAAGATTTTGGCAAGGGCTCCCCATGTGGGTGTGCCCTTCCAGCCTGTGCAGTGGATTTTTTAGGTGAGGCACAGCGTGTGCAGAACTGGCCCCACCGTTGAAGTCCTAAGGTTCATTTGCCACGGCCGAGCAAGCGTGGACAGTGACACTGAGGTCCTTGGGACTATCTACAGCACCTGGCACTAACCGGGGCTGACCCTGCTTGGCATCGGAGATCTGACGGGATGGGATGGCAGGGAGACATTGAACTGCCAGGGGACGGTCCATACTGAGACTCAAACTCGCGACCTTGGGATTCAGAGACCGGAGTGCTTTCCATTACACCACGGGACCGCCCGCCAGAGCTATATGCACTATATTAAGTAACTTTTAAATCAGTGCTGGTATCTAGCACTGTCCCAGAAAATGTTTCCCAATAAAACTTAAACATTCCCTTTACATTGACTTGACAGATCACATCTGACTGTCTTAAAGACCTGAAGTCCCCAAGGTATTCTACTGTGAATAATTCATATTATGACCAATTTCATTCTTAAAAGCAATTGTACTAAATGCTGGTGTAGTACATATTCTATAAAAGGTATCTTGTCCCAGAAGGAGAAAAAGGGGGATTGAGATAAAAGATGCAGATATTGTTTCCCTTGCTGCAAAGCCCTTTGGAACCAAACCAGCTTACACGCTTTGAAGAGATACAGTGACTACGCATCTATAACCCTAAACTGTGCTAAATCTGATTCCTTAGAGGGGAGGCTAAAGTGGCAGCGTGGGGAATTGTTCCTCTGTGATTATGTTAGAAGAACACGTACCCTCAACCTTTCATCACCCAGTGTTAGACACTTAGCTACAAAATATGGTAAAACCTAAGGAAATCAGAGTGTTGATGCAAAAATGTGGATTAGAAAGCTCTGGAAACAATTTTTTTGAATGACACCTATTCAGCAGCTCTTAAAACAAGGCAGCAGTGCAGATTAAACATTAATTCTGGGGATTAAGCCCTAAATTATAATACTTGTGTGGAACAGACATCCCCCTCATCATAAAAGTTAAATTTCTAAAGCAGAATGAGGAAGGATTTAGAAGGCATGAAAGCTGTAAGGGATTAATCATATTATAGTAGTGTTTCTCCTTATTTAAAATATAAAGCCCTTCATCTCAGAGGACATCAAGGACATAAGAAATATGTGAATGAATAACACACTGTGGTACAAGTACACTTCAGGGCTGTTGTCAAATTAAACCAGAACATACCTACTTACTTCTTTAATGTGGAAAGCAAAAATGTAATAGAACTAGAATCTCCATGCACTGTAAAACCACCAATTATACCATCAAAATAGAGGGCTGGAGTTTTTAAGGGATTAAGAATTTCTGAATATTTGAATTTTAAAATGTTCTATTATGTTGGGCCTCTTAGAAGTGTAGCTTTCACTTTTTACAAACACATAGAGCTGTAAGCAAATTCCAGTCTCATAAGAATTTGCTATCAGTAAGTTATGGAGTAGACACTGAACTCCCTTAAACCTCCTAACAGACAGGAGCTACAGCTAATTGTAAAATAGAATAAGTTATTCCTATCTGACATGATAAAACCTGTTACTGGTGGATTCCTTTACAAATACCTATCAGGTCTACTTTATGATAAGTTCATTTCATTGTCTCCAATAATCTGGGACACCCTGTTCTTTTACTGACCTTTGATGACCCAGTCTCTTTCTTCTGGTCTATACCACACATCTGCATTGATCTGTAGACAAAGCACTGTCAGAGGGAATCAATACATCATCCCTTCAGCAACAAGACTGGCTTTTGCTCAGTTTACTTTTTTTTTAACAGATCAATTGTGCTAAACTGATGTATTGTAAATTGGGGTGTAATTAGTACCTGTCTGCAGGCCTGTAAACAAGCTGCTAAAATATTGTGCAAACTTTTTTAGTTAAACTCAACATTCCAAACTCTCTTGAACTGTGAGTAGGTGGCTATTTTAAAGAAACGTAGAGCACAATAGACTCCAGAAAAATCATCCCCCCATGGTTACATAGAAAGTTTTTATTTTATATTTATAATGAAAACCCCACAATTTTTAAAGTGAAGCACTTAGTAAAACTGAATCATCAAACATGGATTTCACTAATGAATACAGCTAAAACTCTCCCTTCTTTCTATTTAGGTTAATTTTGTGTAACAACTTTATGCTCATATTTCATATATGGTAAGACCATATTATACTCCTAAGTTTCTGAAGGTATCATCACTTAGTGCAATACACTAACTCTAACTAAAACAAAATTTAGTTGATCTACTACCACAGACATTTATAGGAAAGCAGACTTCCTAAAATCTATATGCATCACTACATCAGGGACAGAGAAGCTGATGAGAAGTAGTATTTGGGTGTTTTTGAAAAAGAACAGAAAAGCAACAAAACCTAGTTTTTCTTTCTGGAATATTACTTTTCCAGATCAAGATCGTTATTGAAAATGGAGAGAAACAGCACAATCACAAACCCTTTGCCACTCATCACATGCAACAGCTCTCAGTTTAGAGCATTGTGTCAAAAACCTTTAGGCCTGTCATGGGTTAATGGAGGTCATTGTTAGCAAACTTTTATTCAGGCAAAACCTGCTCTGACTTCAATAAGAAAGACTTCTGTTTGGATACCAGTAGTATTCCTTGCTTCTTCTCTTCTACTCTAGCTTGTCTCCTTTGTTGTATTTCCCTCTCTCACTTGCTCAAAGCTATTCTGCTCACTGCTTCCCTGGTGTCCTGATCCTGTGCTTACCCAGGAACATCCTTTAAACATCCCCTGAGACCTCTGATTTCCTTACCAGTGATTATATTATTCTTCCACATTGTTCTTTCCCATGTTCCTTTAATAAGCCTGTGGACTTTCAAGAAACTATTGGTTTGAGGAGCCCAGCTTGAGATACTTTATGGAGAGAGACTAGGCTAAGCAGCTCCACAGCAACAGACCCACTCAGACACAATGTGTTCAGCCCCCAGAAAACAAAACGCACCCCACCACTGTTCACTGTTGACATTCACAAGCGAACTTATATATATCCTACTTTAGTGGGAGTGCACAGCTGACACAAGAGATGTCTGAAATGGATTGCCTTTGTCCTTTCCTACCACCCATCATTATGAAGTCATCTCCCAGTATCACATTAATTCAAGTCCCAAGCCCACAATGTTTACTCAAGTCTAGGAAAGGCTGTGTAAGAGGCACAGGGAATATAGTAAAATGCTAATCTGTGAGTTCTGTAATTACATTAGACTCTCCACTCACACTGAAAAGCATAACTTTTTAATAACTGTCGAGGAAGGAAATAAAACATAAGCTTCATGTTATTAAAAAGAAGTGCCTGCTTGAGTCTGAGGACCACCTAAATAAAGAGGACAAAAGTCTTGGAGAAAAAAGAAAAAAAAATCATATGTGAAGAACTGACAACTTTTTTTTTTATTTTCCTTTAAATAAAAGACAACAAATTGAAGGGAAGAGTGATCTAAACCAAAACAAAATAAAACAGAAAGATTGCCTCTTTCCATCACTTAATGGGCATACATGAGGGACAGAGAGAGTTGAGCACTAATTTTTCGTTTACATTTGACTGCACAAAGTGATCAACACTTTGGTTCACGAGTATTCCTGCCACTCTGCGAGAAATAAGCTGCGCATAGTGTCAGAAGGATGCCTGTTTCTGGGTAGGAAGCACCAGACACCTGCAGGTGAGTGGGCAGCAGGGCATGGCTGGGGGGCCCGCTGTGCCACGAGCTGCTCGAGCAGCATATGCTGATCCCACGCAGATGGCGAGGGCCAGCAGCCTTGGGAGGGGCAAAGCTGCACATCGCCGTCCCTCCCTGGGACACCTGCACACTCAAGGAGCCAGGGCATCACTCCTATCACCACAGCTATGCCAAGTCTGAAATTTAAAGCAACTTGTTCAAACCCAACTACGCTGCCTTTGGGACTGCTCATTTCTTGGAGATTTTGTGGGGCACAAGGGCTGTATTTCAAATTATCTTGGTCTATGCAAGCTCCAGGGGGAGATTGTGAAAGATGATACTTAGAGAGAGGTAAAAAACAATTAGCAGAACCAGAGAAAGTACTTTTGATTGAGTACATTATTTTTACAAAACAATCTGAAAACATTAAGTATCCACCAAGACTTTTCCGCTCTGGAGCCTTGTAAATTTGAGGTTACCTTTATATGTTTCGATGTATTTTTATGTAAAAATTAATAAAAAAAATTTCCTCTACAGTGTAATTAAAACATAGGGCTTCACAAATTCCTATTTTTCACAGCATATGCAAAAAATGACACATTTCTCAGTTACTTTTCCTCTTCTTTGTTTACAGACAGTCCACCACTGCTACAATAGATCAAATATAGACATCCTGCTTTCTTCATTCATTGTTACAATTTGAAAGTTCCGTGCATCAATGGAAAAGGTCTCAGTGATTTTATCTCTAATCCTTTCACTGGGGAAGGACAAAAATCCCAAAATAAAACCAAAACCCAAAAGGAGGTAAGAAGTACAACCTTATGCATCTATGCATAAAAAAATTACAAAAGATTACCTGGACATTGAGAGATAAATTCATTTTTTTTATTTTGTATCCCTGTCCAGAAGCACTCATCTCTTTGCACCCTATTCTGAGACACATTTTCATTTTCTTCTAATTTCTTTCTGTCAGAAATTGCAAAAGATGATTTTATGGTTTGATTTTTACTCCAATTTAGATTTGGAAAGAAGATTCTTAAACATGCCACACATGAAATACCCTTGGTTTCATTTAATCCTGCATGGGAACTACTTTTCAAACTGTCAGGGAACTTGAAAGACACTGGACTAGATGTCTTTGGAAATAGTTCATTTTAATTCTCTCCTGTGAAAATGGCAATTAATGTAGAAGCACATGCCCATACATAAGTGTGAAGTCCTAGATTTAAAGAAAGGCAGGCAGCACAGCGAAATACTCTTCCATTTCACTCTAAATCCAAAAGGTATGACTACAGGAAGGTAAGAATGTTTATTTCCTATATAATCCCATTTTTTGTCATCCACTCTCTGTGTCTAATCAACATTCAGCCTCACTTGTCAACATCCAGGACAATAAATATAAGCTCCAAATCTTCTAGCCACAGAGAAAGAAAATGTGAACTGGATATGCTACTTTATGCATTACATGTATGCACTTCCACAGCACAGTTCTTCTGTGAAGCATTAAATCTAAACCAGTCAAATGCATCGTGTATTTGGAGCAAAATACAAAGCCAAGACCCCATCACTTCCAGCTGTTCTCTTGCATCCTTCTCTAGCTTTATCTATCACCCCACTCCTTTGGCAGAGACCGTGCCATGCCCATGGGGTGGCTCTGCATAGAATGAGAAGCTCCAGGAGGAACACAGTCTGAGACAAGGGTGGCTCCACCCAATTGTTTCCCTCCTGGTAGCGTTTGGTGCCTACAGTGCAACACTCCCTTCTCTCTTCGCATTTTCTCCCCTGTATTTAAGGCCATTTAGTCTAGAATACTTAAATACAGCTGTGGTACACAGAGCTTTTTAAAAAAAACCACAACTTGGTTTTGGCCATGCACAGGCAATAAAAGGGCACAGCACAATAATCTAATCTGCTCCATGGAGTATTTGAGGGCAGACTCTGCATCTTTGTCCTCAATAGGGATGAGTATATAGATGTTGTGCTTGGTTCACAAATGTATGCACACAATTTTTTCATCACTAGTCCTCCTTCTATGTTTATTCCTGGATTGACCTCTAATGTTATCAAACCTGAAAAAATTCAAGCCTGTGCCCATTAAAAGCAAATCTAAAAGAAATCTTAAAAAGTTGAAAAAAAAAAAAAAGCCAATGCATGTTTCCTTTTTAAACCTTACAGATTAAATCATCTTCCTTTATATTTTAGTCTCTGTTATAAACAACTGTACAGATCTTTCAATGTTATGAGACTAGTCCACGTAACCCTGTGTAATAATCATTCTTGAGAAATACAAGGCACCAACAACAAAAAGAGTAGTTTAGGCAACTCGTATTTTTTACAATTCTAAAAAAAACCTAAAGGAGTTAAAGGTGCTAAAAAGGTCTGTTTTCTGCCCAAATGTAAACTCTGATCACCAACAAAGAGATAAAATCCAAAATTCATATGCTTAGGTTTGCTAAATAAAGAAAGAAAAATAATTTGGTTTTGCCTATTAAAATGATTATTTTGATGCAGTATGGATGTACCAGGGAAAAGAATTTTATGTTATATTTTCAAACTGAAAATGTGAACAGGTATAAGCTGACTGGTTGATTCGGGTGAAACAAGTCAACAGAACACCAGATGCAGGGACTGAAAGTGTGACAGTTGGGGAGCAAATGTTTTACAGATCCAAAAACCTGCTGTGCTTTTTTGTCTATTCTTCTTTTTGCCAGTACCCACCATCCAGCTTTTATCTGCAGGAAACGTCCACGGTTTCAGCCTTGGGTAGCTGTTTTCCCTCACGTGCAGCCAACCATCAACAAGCAACATTTCCTCCTGCTGGGAGGATGCTACATGCAACATATTTCATGATGCCAGCAGTGGGGGTTCATTAATCAGCCTTTAGGAGGTGCTGAAATAGGCATGGACAGACACAAAATGAGAGTATAGCAGAAGCCTGAAGATTTAGAGCAATCCAAGGTCTTCTCTCCAAAGAATAATCTCAGTGGTTTTGGTTTAATACATCAGTTAGAGCTTAAATACCTCAGTGTTATTTCCAGGGTTAGATTTCAAGTGAAGTTTTTACCAAGTTTACTCAGGACCATGCCATGATTCCAAAATAGTCTCCTCACTTAAAATGGTGTTTGGAAGAGACTATTCAGGACCAGAGGCAACCCCAAAGAGACACTCCAAAAGTGTTATTAAAAATAAATCATCATGAGTTGCTGCCAAAAAGATCAGCTATCTAGTTCCTAAAAAGGACATAACTGCAGGTATTGGAGAAATGTAAGTTTTCTGTGCTATGGTTGTGACATATTGGTTGAAACATTGATCTATTTTAGTTCTTGTCCATGATGACAGTTATTGCCCAGGACAGGCAGGATTGGAACAGGCTGTGTTACCTTCACCTACCTGTGTTAGCAGTACAGCGTAATCATTTCACCTCTGCCACATTTTACGTGGGTTTATGTCCAAGAGGAATTTTGCTCCAGTGTTCAAGAACACTTTGGGCTTTTTGCAGAGGCATAAACCCCAAATCATTCCTTCTTTATCACAGTGACACTGACAATTTCTGCCTGTGCTACTGTATTAACCAGGCCCAGGGAATATTCCTGAGCACTGCAAACAAACAGTCTATATTGCTGCATTTGTTTTAAGGCTCACAAACTTCTGCTGTCTGCTATTTAAACTAACTCAACTTAGACTTCCAAGTCTTTAGGAAATACTTTTTTATTTGAATAAAACAGAACAGGGTTGCTCAAATTTAAAGTTTTCTCAGAAACCTGGCATTGAAAAACTTCTAATTCATACATTCATTCAATTTTCCTCTCAAATTTGTAATTCTGATATTTTCAAAGTTATTCACTCCAATTGTTTTTTAAAGCACCACAGATACAAGTCCAAGTGAACATTTGCATCTTCACTGACCAGTTAAAAAGCATAAATAAATTTAATAAAACTATGTTTTCTTTTGTCTTGAATTTTTAAGGTTAAGTATCAGAAGATTTATTTCATACATTAGCAGAAATTACGAGTGAGAGCAAAGCCAGAAACTTAATTAGAGAGAATATAAACATAAGATTGTGATATCAGCCATAACTCAGAATAGCTTAATTATGCTCCTTTTTTATATGATCATCAGGCATTAATAAAATCTCTGTCATAGCACAGATACCTATATGACCCTGAAAATTAAAGATTTATCTTCAAATAATCAAGATTGTTAAAGACTGAAAAAGAAAAAAGGAGATAAGCTGCTTCAGCTATTACCTTTCTTTAGTTTACTAGTAGACATGAAGCAAATGCTATAGCTGGCTGTGTGAGGGTAGGAAGGCTCTACAGAGGAATCTGGATCCATGGGCGGAGGACAAGGGTATGAGGTTTAACAATGCCAAGTGCCGGATCCTGCCTTTGGGTCACAACCCCCTGCAGTGCTACAGGCTAGGGGCAGAGCAGCTGGAAAGCTGCCTGGTGGAAAAGGATCTGGGGGTGCTGGTCAGCAGTGGCTGATCCAGTGTGTGCTCAGGTGGCCAAGAAAGGCAATAACATCCTGGCTTGGATCAGAAATAGTGTGGCCAGCGGGATCAGGGCAGCTACTGTCCCGCTGTAATTGGCACTGGCAGCCACATCTCGAATACTTTGTTCAGTTTTGTGCTCCTTGTGATAGATAAGTGATCAATATAAAATTTCCTTGTTAAATTGAGATGATGATTTGATATAAAGTTTTTGAATTGGTTTTAATAAAGCAAAGTTTGTCATGTCATTGTGATTAAGGCTCCGCTGCTTTTAAGAAACTTGCAAGGCCTAAAGGCAGAACCAAGTACTTCTTTAAATGTATTTTGTGTATGCTAAAAATTGTTAACTGTGTAACCACAAAGCCAAACCGCAGGGCTTGGAATATTTCCCCAGATGTGTCTTGTGATGATTTCATCTTAGTCTTATATGGAGGCCTTATACCTTATGATTTCTATTAGGGGGTGTGGAGTTTCCATGTAAGATTAAAATTAACAAAAAGATGTAAACTGGACATGCCTGAAATTATTTTGGGACCACCATACGATCACCTAAAAAAGAAGGAGGACATCGATCACAAGACAAATGAAGCCGAGAAATAGATGAAAATAGAAAAACACAGATTAAAAAGAGGAACTAGCCACCGGCTTGTTGTTTCCACAACATCAGTTACGAGCATCGATCACTGGCCAAAGCTGGAAAGCTGAAAATAGAGACTAAGAATGGAAAAATCAAGCTAAAAAGAGGAACATCCATGGTCTATAAAAACAAAGCCTATACCTTGTACTCTTTGCGAGCTAGCTGGGAGCACTGGGCTCCTAAGCTGATCGCCCAGGGCATTTCCTAGGATGTCCTGTTTGCTTATTTGTCTAATAGTTACTGTGGTAAATTATTTGTCTCCTGTTACTGCAATAAATTACTAAAAATTAAGTTTTAAGTGTTGGCCTCAATAATTCGGTCAATTTTACCTATAACACTCCTCACTACAAGAAAGACATTGAGGTGCTGGAGTGCATCAAGAAAAGTGCAATGGCACTGGGGAAGTTTCTGGAGCACAAGTCCCACGAGGAGCAGCTGAGGGTGTTTACCCTGGAGAAAAGGAGACTCGGGGAGACGTTATCACTCTTTCCAGCTACCTGAGAGGAGGGTGTAGCCAGATGAGGGTCAGTCTCTTCTCCCAGAACAAATAACAGGATAAGACATCCTCAAGTTACACCAGGGGATGTTTAGATTGGATATTAGGATAAATTTCTTCATCAAAAGGATTACAAACACTGGAACAGGATATCCAGGGAAGTGGTGAAGTCTCCATGCCTGTAGATATTTAAAAGATGTGGCGCTGAGGGACATGGTTTAGTGGTGGACTTGGCAGTGCTGGGTTAACAGTTGGACTCAATGATCTTAAAGGTGTTTTCCAACCTAAAGGATTCTGTGATTCAATGGTCTGGAAAAACAATTCCACTGTTTGTCCAGATTCACAAATTGGTATGGGCATTTTTTCAAAAGCACTGTGAGCCATTTTTTTCATTGATAATATCAAAGAAATTTGAGATCCTGCAATCCCTGGTAAGTATCAAATATAATTAATGTATCTTTGTACATATCAAGAGAACATAGGTAGACTATGAATGAGGAGCGGTGGTTGTTAGCTTGTTTCTGCCAGCTGACCTGCTGATTGGGCAGTGGAAAGATTTATTCTCATACAGCACTTTCATAATACAAACAGAATGAATACCTTACTAAAAATAATTACAAATACTTCTATCACAATTTCATCTGCACAGCAACCAGCTGTACTTTTATTTTGAAAATTTAGAATTCCTGCTTACTTTTTAAAGACATGTTACAATCCCCTTAAACAGAGTTCCTTTTCTACAAGGCAGCTGGCTGGCTTGAAACAGGCCACATTTTCTCTGTATAACAATTGCTAATAATGAATAATCCTCTCCTTTGCTTCCCGCAGCTCATCTTTCTGGGGGGTTTGTTTTGCTGAAGGCTGGTGGTGAGAAAGAGGTGGAGCATTCACGGCGTGGAATAATAAAGGCAACACGCAGCAAATTTCTGACTAATTAAGTGATATCTCCACAGGAGCATTTGCCATACAAGAGGAATACTTGAACAGAAGAACAAACAAGATACATTTTCCTTCAAATTCACTATAAAAATACCTCTTTACTATCACTTAGTTGCCAGACATAATTTCATTTGTCCAGGAAATTGTTATTCTTGAGACTAAATAAAGGACAATCTAAACTGGCCATTAAAAGCAGAAAGAAAAGCTGGTTTAGCTGCAATAAGGAGCACACTATCTGCTCATGAAAAACCATTCACAGTAATAATATTAACACCTACAAGTCACTCAGATAATGTGACTCCTCCAAGAATCACAAGTAAGCTCTGACTTGGATGACCAGTTCCAGAAATGACAACCTACCTCCCTGTCTCACTCTTACTATGGCACGTCCTGAGATCACCACAAAAGTGGGGACTATATCAGTGTTCAGAAAAAGTTTGTGCACACTTGTGTTGCAGCAAGGAGACTTGCCGAAGGCTTCATTTTGTAAAGACCTTAATGATGAATTGGATTTAAGCAGAAAATCTCAAAGTGGAAGACTACTGGAGTAACTTACTTTCTCCTTATCTTATTTTGATATTAAAAAATTTACCACAAATAGTGCAGTGAAGCTTAACAGCATCTCAAAGAAAGAGCTGTGATTCACCTGATGTATCCCTCTCTAACAGTTGCTCTCATGGCTATTAACTTCTGTCTTACTCAATGCGTATTCAATGATAATGACGAAATGGAATGTGAATTTAGATGCTCTTTTATTCTGAAAGCACTGCAAAAACTTCCTATTTAAGTATGTATGCACACAATGGGGCCAATATAGGACTTTCCACAGAAACAATTGCTTTTTTTGTTGTTGTTGCTATTGTTATTTAATACAGTATTATCCAATCACAGTTCCGCACAGACTTCCGTAAAACCTTTTTGTACTATATATCCCAATGTTTAACATTAAAGTCCTCTACAGCTCTGCACTGGTATCAGAGACCCCTAGAGATTATACTAAACAGGACACAATATTACAGCTCTGTGCTAGCAAAATAATCACTGGGAACCTACAAACACACAGTGTAAAGTACATTTGCCCTGGACTTTGGATTTTTTGGAACTGAATAGCTACACCAAGCAGACATAGCCTAGACTGTACCAAAATAAATCCTGTACACTGTTCTTTGTGTAGCTTGTTACCATATTGCTAGCACGACCACTTCTTTACTAGCATCAAATATACAGAATAAATAAACAACAAAACCACCTGCCCAACAACTGCTGTGGTATTACCAGCAAATAAAAATAATGGGTATGACCACTAAATTAAACAAAATAAATTAATGCCATCATGTTTATACAAATGCCTCCCTGAAGAACAAATCTCACTGTAAGTGTAAAGACTCAAAGCCGGTATTTTCACACTTGGATATCACAGGCACAGGACACCTCCAGCAACTCTGTGTCAGAGAAATACTACAAAATTAAATTCTGGTTACCAGGTGGAACTGCTATATACTGAAGTTGAGTCTGTTCCCTTGTTTTTTGCTTAAACTTCACTTGACACAATGCATCTGAATTATGATTTATTCTTTTAACACTTTCCCACACCCCACTAATGAAACACATCCCCAGCCTCATGAATGTAATATTAACAGAACACTAAAACATTTGGAGCTGTAAAAGCGGGAAGCAGTCTGGATCAATGCAAGTGCATGAACATTTTCAGATGCCACTTGAAAGTATTAACGACATGCAGTCAGTCGCTGACGATACGTCGATTCCTACTCCAATGAAAATTACTGGCTATAAATCAGGCAAACATTTACAGGAATCTGCAAATGAAACAGCTAAATCCATGATGACAGGGAGCCTCATAAAAGCAGCCCATTTATTCCCTCTGAGCACTCATCCCCACCAGAGGGATCAATAGCAAACCTCATACAATATACTTCTAAATGTCATGCTGCAAATCCTCTTTGCATTTATGCAGAAGGAAAAGACACTCCTACAGTTTTAGAAGCTGAAATCAAGTAAAAAGTATACTAAATGTTTAAAAAACAATAAATCTAGAGAGAACCTTTTATTCTTAGGTCTGTGACTTTAACACCTATTCTTCTAAACCATAAGAATTGTGATACTCAGAAAGATGAAGACCCCAAATACAAAAACAAAGTGGATGACAAGTAATTAAATAAGTGTATCCACCCACTGTCTGCCACTTTAAAAAAATCAGTAGGCAGGGAAGTGACACCACATTGGAGTCTCAGTTCTCCTGGCTTCTGAAAACTGAGGAAGGCAGCAATAAGAACCAACTAAATAAGTTGTTAATACAAAGTCTAAGAGGGGCAAAATTTTTACACATTAAAAACTCTATCAGACACTTGAAACTTTATGGCAGAGTTGAGCAAAATATTACTCTTGGAAAAGCAGCGATGAATGTCTGAAGTGTAATCATCAACATCTAAGTCAGTTTTACAATTAGAAAAATACATTTCAACAATGAGCAAAAATACCCTTCCATAAATTCTGAATGTTGTATTTTGACTATGTCTTCCCATTCTTTCTTATTTTTTTGTTCTGGTAGTTGCAGGAAACCAAACCTATTGAATAGGATTCCAGTAGAAGAGTACCAGAACCTAAATTCTTCCCTAGTATAAGATACCAGTCAGAAGCACTGGATCAGGTCACGACACTTGGGCAGTACAAAGGAAACGAGGGTCATTGGTTCACAATGTATTCATATTAACTTGCAGCTAATTAGAAAAACTAAGTCGTTTTATGTGACACATGACTCAAGATCATACAGCTAGGATAAAAATTTGAAAGCCTAATAAAATGCCTTCTGGGATGAACACTTACTTTATTATCAGTTAAAATAAATCTGTTGTATTCTGTATTAAACAGGTGAGCCTTTCTGTGTGGTTGGATATATCTAAGGAGAAGTTAAATCCATTCTTTCAATAACAAAACAGTCACAAGCACCTGAAATATTCCTCATGCAAATAGAATATGTATCCTGAAGGGCAGAGATCAGACACAACTCAGCTGGGCCTCTCTACTGCTTCATGAGGGCCAAACTGTTTCTGAGGAAAAGCATATTTCTGCTGAAGCAAACAAAGCCGTGTTGTTCTGATGCAGCTCTTCCAGGTACCACCAGATATCTTTTCATTTATATCACACTGGTCTGTCTGTGCATGAACTCATCTTCTGAGAACGAGAACATGCATCCCTCTTCTGTGTTGACAAATGTAGCACATTAAAAGCAAGAAAAGAAGCTTCACACAAGCAGTTGGAAACAAGTGCAGAGTACAAATTTAATCCCCCTTAATCCCCTGTCAATTACAAAGAATGTCCTAGTGTAAAGTTGTATCAACAGTGCAGTTTTCAAACCCACAGGAAAATAAATGAAGCCATCCCTTCCTTCTTTCCACTTGGACTGTGTTCAGTGGAGCTCCCTTAAAGGATTAGGAACACTGTCTGCAATAAACACGGGCATCAATTTTTAAAATCTGCTCTGAAAATGGCAACATTTCACAAGCAGCGCAAATGCTTTGGTTTAGGGCATGGCCTGAGAGGCAATAGGCCAGCAGGATAGCACTGGGATTAGCCCTAATTACCTCATGTTTCACCTTAATTAACTACTGATACAGAAGGTAAACTCTGCAGGATCTGTGGTGAGACCTTAGGCCAGTAGGCAAGATATCTAAGCCGTCATTGTTTACACATGATAATCTCTCCTTTGAATTTGCTTTAATTGCTCTAAAAGATTAGCTGAAGGATATGCATTATGTATTGATTAGCAATGCTAACTAAATACTATATAATTTTCATATGTGCTCCACAAATGCAGTCTAGCAGTTTTAGAGGCACATTCTTTATCAGCCAGTTGTCAAAGGATCAACATTTAACTTTGGTTATGACAACATCAATCATGAAGAAGAAAAAAAGCCCCAGCCTTTGGTAACGTGAATGGAGGGAGAAAAATACAAAAAAGGATCTTTGCTCTGCTCTAGAGATACCATTGTACTCCTCCATTGTGAGAGGTAATCCCTCCTGCACGCATCCCTGCTCCGAGCACAAGCAAATTGGCAGCAGAGGGGGAGCAGCAATAAAGCACAGAGAATATAATATATATCTTAAAAATAGATCACAAGCTCACCTTGTTTCTTGTCCCATACCCTCTTCATCACTCAGGCTCTGCTTTCTTTTTCTGTTTTATTAGTTCTCATCTGCTCTTGGCAGGTCTTCAAGATAAGTGAGCAGTCAGATTTTGCACAAATCTAAGCACTAACTGATTACAGAATTTGCATAAAATATAACAGTCAAACCAAGGAATAAAGTTCTCTGCCATGTGTTATTACTCCGCTGGCAGAGAAACCAATTAAAAATATGACTTTTCCATTGTTCTGTGCTTTATTAACAAAAGCAAAGCAAAAAAAAAGACTTTTCAAAGCCCCTTTGGCCTGAAATACATGTAAAAAATTACGAATATATTTCCTTAGGAAGGTAGCCTTGATTTAATGTAACACAAACTGATCAAAATAAAACTCAGCAACAAATTATAGTGCAGCATAAGGGATTAGGAAATACTTATGTCAAAACCCTGGAATCCTGAATCACATGCGGCCACTGAGGTCTTAACTCAGCTTTAAAGTTCAAGACCTGGTATTTTATCAGCACTGCAAGTGTCAATTAAATTTATGAAATAAAGTTGCTAATGTAAGAGTTTTCCTGTAACCTCAAGGGCAGAAGGGTATATAATAAAAACCCAAGTTCCTGCAGAACTACTTTTGTCATGGCCTTTTTTCTCTCCACAGCATTTTACAATATTGGGCAGTCCCATGGTGTAGTGGAGAGCACTCCGATCTCTGAATCCCAAGGTCGCAAGTTCGAATCTTAGTAAGGACCATCCCCGGCAGTTCAATGCCTCCCTGCCATCAGATCTCGGATGCCAAGCAGGGTCAGCCCCGGTTAGTACCGGGTGCTGTGACAGTCCCAAGGACTTCCCTGTCACTGTCCAAGCTTGCTCGGCCATGGCAAATGAACCTTAGGACTTAAACGGTGGGGCCAGTTCTGCGCACGCTGTGCCTCACCTAAAAAATCCACTGCGCAGGCTCGAAGGGCACACCCACATGGGGAGAACCCTTCCCAAATCTTCATTCGCGAAGATTGGCCATTATTATTTTACAATATTTGCATCCTGAACTAGCATCCAAGGTTGCTTAGCTTCTTAAGAGGCATCCCAGAGAGTTTTCCTAATTCCTTAGCGTACTTTCTTATTTGCTACTTCACTTAAAGGCTTACAGTGGCAAGAAAATGCATGCTGCATGTTGGAAAATGCTCACAGACCACTTGCAACTCATTGGAGGTGGCTGAAGAACTGGGAACTTTCCCTGGGATCTCACTTCCTCCGCATGGATGAAAAACCGTCATTGAGGGCAGGACACTGTAATTTCACTGGTGACTGGTGCCTATTCCAGATCACTGCTTCATTACACTTGAGGTGTCATCTTGGGCTCTGAGCAAAAATCTCTAACTGCTTATTTGACCAGGAAGGGTTTGGAAAACTTTAAAATTAAGAAAAAAAAAAATTGAATACACAATGGAAATTTGTCAAAGGCTGTTTGACAAACCCCTTCACTTTGCAGAAGGCTAATACTGAAATAAAGTCTGCAAAGCACTGCTTCTACTTGTTGGTTTTAAAAATATATTTAAGCTGTAATTGCTCTGAGTGACTTTTTCAGGACTTCAGATACACCTGTGTTTGCTAGTCAGAGACAACAGTGGAAGAAAAAAAAGTTGCATCTATTCATATAGGCTGTCCTACTGTAATTGATTTTATAACTGTAACAAAATCTGAGTCTTAAAAAATTCATATTGGGAGACAGACAGTGAATGAAAATAAAATCCTAAATTTTTACTGTAAATTAACACAGTGGAAGATTCTGCTTTCCCTAAATGACAACCTCAAGATGGTTTTAATCTATATGTTAAAAGTACCAAAAAATACTGCATTTTTCCTCTGTGATTCAGTTAGTTTGTTCATGTGTTAAAAAATGTAAAACATTCTGGTTACCTGAATGCATGCATCCTATTTCATATAAAGGGCAGAAGGGCTGTAGTTTATGCATATATATTTATGCACAGCCTAATCAGGCCTTTAGGATGGTGTGCTCTTTAAATATTTATTACTCAACTAATTATTGAGCTTAGTTGTAATCTACTTTTAACATGTTAAAAACTCATTTGAAAATACTGAAGGGAAGTTTCACCAGCAAGTAGAGAAAAGCCAGCACATTTTCAAATAAAACAACCTTTTTTTTCTGTAATAGATCTTGACAGTGAATTGATTACTTACATACCTATAAGGTGAAACCTTGCCTTCATTGGATTTAGAGGAGTCAGGCTTTCTTCCAGCGACCTATATAGCTGGGTTATTTATCTTCTTAGAGAATATTTGGCCTGCAGTTATCTGATATCAAGCTGTGATCTCATCAGCTCTCACACACTCAGCAGGGAGGGGCTAAGAAAATACTTCAATGTGAAATCTCTCCAAGCACCCTGAGGGCAGCACAGCTATGGAAGGCAGTGCTTTAGCTGCCGAATATTTTCCTTTGGCTGTAATACTGACCCAGTGCTCCACAATGATGCCCATATGCCATTGGAGGGTCATTTGTACAAATGAAAGACAAACTAATGATCTCACTATATGGATTTGGAGAAATTTAATATTTCCTAAATTGAACATCACATCTCCTTTTTTATGTTCTTGCAGAGATTTGAGGCAACTGCTTTGGCAGAAATCTCTCCACAGTTCTAACCTTTTCTAAGACAAGCAGAGCTGTGTATTTTGTGGGTTAACTACTATTTGCAAAATGTGATATTTGTAAGAAAATGAAACACTTGATAATCAGCATATACATATACTGATGCACAGAGCACATCTTAGAAACTCAGTTGTATTTTCTGATAGACCACAGGGCTTGTCTAGCATTCTTTTGACCCATGCACTGCTTTCCTTTTCAAGTGAAAATGCTTTAACAGAAGGGAAGAAAAAATATCCCCAGATCCTCAACTATTTAAATTGCTGTTTTACTGAAAACTGCCTGGCTGTTTTATGAAATCTGACTGATAAGCTGCCTGCCTAGGTTTCTTGGTCACCTGGAAACAAGTGGAACATTTGCAAAATATCTGCCAGTTCTCAATGGAACATTTTTAATGAATCCAAGATCTTCACACAGCACAATGACATTTGGAAAGGATCATCTCACAGTTAAAAAAAACAAAATAAGGAAATTCACCAAGGAAAAAAGTGATTTTCATTAACCAAAGGATAGAAATTCACCTTTAAGTATGAAATCTGGAATGTCTTTGGCACAATGAATTAGATTCTTTACACTGTACAGTTTGTGACATGTATATGTACATTAATAGAGCCTGAGAAATTAACACCTGATTTTTACCAGGATACAAATGAAGAAATGATCAGAACCAAAATACTAAATTGCACTAGCAAATTGAATCAAGCCATTTAAAATCTGAGTGGCTTTTATAAGCCTTTAGTGAATTCAAAATAAAGTTTTATGGTCTCTTTTACTGAAGTCAATGGCAGAACTCTACAAGGAGCCTTCACTGTGTCTTTCAGCTTTTGGTATTCTGGTCTCACTTTGAGTGATGACACTTTGCTATTTAATGATAGAAAATTAGGAGAAAATAAACAAAAGAGAGTCAGAACAGTAAGACACAGGTTTCCCTCTAGATGCTCTATTAGATTTTTTTTTTCCTAAAAGGACCTATTTTTGTACAAATAACGTGATCTGGAGAACTTGGATGAAAATAATATTGGCAAGATGGGAGAGATACTGCGCATTTTGTTACTTTGTCTTCAATCTTTACAAATGTTCTTACTTTGCCAATATCTTGGCTATGAAGGAAAACAGAATTTGTATCTCTGTTCAAAACACAAATTACTCCTCTATGCTTAATCAGGCTCATTCCTCCATCAGATTTCTTTTACAAGACACATCATTGAAAATACAGTTTCTCTGTGCCAATGAGTGATCCAATTTTTCATCACTTCATTGGCCATAGGCATGCCCACAGGGCTCTCCTCTCTTATAGCAACAGCTAGAGCACAAGTGTAACTAGGACCAAGGAAGTAGTTAGATGGTAGGAAAATACTCACTAAAGAGTCATATAACCACAGTCAATTATTTCAGCCAGTTCTTCCTTCTTTACATTAAATTAGGTTTAGGAAAGTCAGATCTTGCATTTCTCCCTCTGTGGGTAAGAGATGTAATATTTAAGTATATCTCATTTCCACAAACAACTTCATGTTTATTGAAATTATGTTTTCCTGGCTGTTAACTGATGCAAAACCTGCAGTGCTGAGATTATAAACAATTTGAATGTGTATGCAGTAATGGATTTTTGGCAAATGGGCAGGATTTGCAGTATGCAATATCCAGCCAATATTATGGAGATGTATAAATTCAAATTGGTTTCTGGAGTAAAAATCCCCTCAAATTACTGACAGGGTAATACTGCTACCACGCTATATATTCAAATGGATGAAGCAAGAGAAGTCATGGAAATCTAAGTTTTGCTGATCAATTCTAAACTGCAAAACTTTAGTAACAACTAAACTCACACTTTCTAAAGACCGAAACAGGAATTCTCTGCTGTTCATAAACAAAGGGCCTTGTTTACTGATAACTTCAATTAATTAGTTGAAGAATTAATACAAACACTTTGCTACTACTTCTATTGCTAGAAATACTTTGTAAAACCTACTCTTTCTAGTGCCTGCAATATTATACTAGCAATTTTAAATGCCTCTCCATGAAAAACTGTATTTATTCAACAAAAAGGTTGTGAATTTTTTTCTAATTTCTTTAACTATAAATTGGAAGGGAAACCACAGAAATCACAAATTCTTTGAAAACTTAGCTTGGTTACTTAATATAGAAAAAATAATACAAACAACTAATGATTCCCATAAATACAAGGAAAAAAAACCCATATCAGTTTCAACAGTGAATAATTTACTGTAGGAAAATAATCTAAAATAAATAGGCATAAAGAGATGAAAAAACCATCTAAACCACATTAATACACAAAAAGGTAGACATACGTTTGAAGAAATGTCAACAGAAAGTCTAACACAGGTTTTGTTACACTAAAATGTGTCAAGAGGCAAAGCCAGATGGTTATAAATCCTCTTTGTACTGCTGTGCTGTGGCACCACTAACAAGCCTATGTAATTTTCTTAATGATTTTTAGGGAAAAAACCATACTGTCAAACTTGATAAACTTGATAAATAAGACCTCCAATTTTATTTGAGACCTCTAAAATAATTATGAAAAGATTATTAAAATCCTGATTTAGAAGCTGCAAATAAAGTTCAAAATACATGCTATAAATTAAAAGCTCACCTGTCCATTATAAAACATATTTCAATAGTAATTACTCATAACTATGGGCAGTGGACAATAAAAAAAGAAAAGGCAAAAAAGTCTTAAGAAGAAAAAAGAAGACCGATCAAAATTCCTGACAGGAAGATACATTAGCCCAGTGTCTCCAGGGATGTAGTAGAAACCCAGGCCCTGAAACTTTTAAGAGCAGAATGGACAAATCACTAGAAAATATACAATAGGGAACAATCTTTCACTGGTAATGAGGTGGGGAGCAAACCAATAGAGGTTTTCCAGTTCTGCCTTTCCTTCCTACCATTGATTCCATACCACTTAGTGTTGTCCCCAGAAAGTGATCTAAATCACTGCTTAGTTAGGAATGCTGGAGAAGGGGTGGACAGAGATATCAAAAAGATTACAGTTGTGTAGAAGTGTTTATCTACACAGGGATTAGCTGGGTTTTGCATCCCTGGCAAGATTTTACTTGCATATCTCTCCACAGAGACAACATTTTTATCTCTGGTCAATAATCTCTTTCTAAAGATCAATACAGGTCAGATGCCCATGTGTTTATGGGAGCTCTCAGTTTCTGGTGCAAACACTCCTGAGCTCCTGCTGACTCACAGGAGAGGGAAGGGGCGGATTCGGCTGCCCAAGAGTCACTCAGGCTGTCACGGGGCCTCCTGATACAGCATCCAAGCAGACCTACCAAGGCTTAAAGGAGACAGCTAAGGCTGAGAGGAGTTTAGATTAACAACACATTAAACTGACATAGATAACAAGTCCACGTTGTTTTTTGGCAGCTCTAATGCAGACAGTCCTATAAAGCCGTAGTAGGTGGCAAAACAAAGACTTCACGCTATATAGAAATGTAACTCCAGAGTACAGAGTTGCCTCAAGAGTGTGTTGGCAGACTCTGCCAGTAATTAGCTCAGAAGCACACGTGAATGGAACAAATTTGAAGCCCAGAAAACAGAGAACAGATGTTGTTCCAAAGCGGCAGCAGGAAGCTTGGTCTTGCTGTAGTTTAAAATGATGCCTTCATCTGCTCTTTGCAAAGAAAACTAAAAGTTTTCTTTGGTGACAGAATCTAATCAAAGCAAATTCAGATTTCTGTCAGCTCAAATACTCTCTCTGCTGCAGTATGGCCTTGTCAAAATTGCTCTTAAAGTTCATTCAGAAGTTTCTTATTATGAACAAGGCTGTGGACAAAAACTGCTAAAAACTAGTGAGGACTTAATGTATCTACAGGTGAACTGCATTAGCATCTCAGTTGCTTCTGGGATGGGTGCCAGGATAATTATAAAATAATTTAAGGCCAGCATCATTTATAGAATATTTCCATAGATATTTTTACTTGGGAGTTGGACAACTCTTCTGCCTGAATCATTAAACACTGTATTTATTCTTCCAAAATGTCTAATAAAATCAGCGTGCAGAAAATATACAGAAGTACTTTCTTCTTAGTTGTGTATGACTGTGTGTATCAACTCAGAAATGATTGAATTCAAATTTGTGTATTAGCAAACAGAATATGATGCATGTATTATTGAACAGAATAAAATCTATGCAATTAACGTCAATGTTATGAAAGAAATAAAACATGAAGCCTCCCTCAAACTCTACGCAAATAATACCGAGTTATGATTTTTCCTGTTTGCAATTTCCAGACTACATTTAGAAGAGTATGATTGACACACAAACCTGCTTCTTGTTTTTATCCCTTTAAAACCTGATTGTTTGGATCTACCATCATTACAATGAACTAATTACCACTCACAGAACAGAGAAGGAAATCCTCATCCTTTAGCTCCCATAGCATTATAACATGGCTTTGACCAGAAAGGTGCTTTCTTTTTCCTTGGTTGCCTCACAACATAAAATGAAGTTGGCAAGATGAAGACAAATGGCACAATAGCCTACTGCTGATTGGCTAAAGCATTTTGTATATGTTGGAAAATTCAGGACATCCATCCTAATAGGCAGTGGACAGAACACTTTAGCAACTGTGACTGTGCAAGACAGCAATCTATCCGTTGTGGGGTCAGAGGGTGAGGTCAACAGGAGAGGATGGTGATGTTATTATCTGCCATATGGGTTATCTTCCATACACTCTGTCTATAAGACACATGACATGTGGTGAACTCTGAGATAGATATCAAAATCAGGAGCTCAACATGCTGAGTGAGTTGAACAAGCAAGCAAAGAGTTACTTATAGCATAATTAAGTGACTGTGTGGTAAAATAATTGATGTGAACACAGTCATAGAAAGGCAATTAATAACACCAGAATCAAGGTTTGAGACCAATATAGAGGGTGTACAACTGACAAAAGAGAAAAAAACCCTAAGAATTATTTGAACTTTTAATCTATATGTAAACTTTTACTTTAATATAAAGTGCATTAAACTCAGACTACAGACAGACCTGAATAATTTTGGTATCCTTTAGAATTTCTAGATAACGTTTGCATTAAACTCCTTCCAGTTGCTCTATAATTAAAGAAATGCTGGTACAGATCTGAAAGCACTGATTCACACTTGTTGGTTCTGAACTCCCTAGTTATGTACAGCTGACAAAAGGTGCTGTGGTGTGAAAAATGTTTAAGGTAGGTTGAATCATTTTAGAAGCCATTCACGTGGGAACATAACTACACAGCAGTGAGGAAATATATGTAACTACCTGCAAAAACCGAGCTGAAAAACAAATATACGTAGAGGAAAACAACATGTTTTGTCAGTTTACAAGAAAGATTTTTTTATGTGAATCACATAATTGAGTTAAAAATAAGGTGCTTAAACTCTTTGCCATTCTCATGACCGGGAATAATTTACAGTTACTCGTGTGGAAAATCAGATTTAAGAAGTATTACCAAAATAATGTTGAACGTACTGATCATATGAGTTAGGTAAGAAAGCCCTCTAAACTAGCCAGCACTTCACTGCCAAAAATGTGAACATGCCAAAAATCCTTAAACTCCTGACAAAATCACAGAAGTTGTTTGAAAATTGTGAAATTGGACATTATATGTTAAAGTTCCATACATGACACAGATAAGAATTAATAAAACGTTGTCATTTCTACGGATGCTTGTTTATTTATTTTTTAAAGACTTAGCATTAAACAATAAAAAAAGTCAAACTGCATTAAAGGCAGTAAATTCAATACTGTAGTACTCATTCTAATAGACAAACACTGAACTACAGTTTCTTAGTGCTAGCTATTAAAGAGATGGAAGAAGACATCTGTATAAAGGCAGAGTATCATAAATACCTTTTTGTCAATGATTTGAGGAAGCAATCAGAAAAATCATGTTTCTTCCTAGTAGCAATAATTTTCAGAGTATTTCTGGAACATTAATAAATCAATTTGGCAAACTTGCTATCACGCCATTTGTTGCATTCAGAATGAAAGAATGAGTGTGAGAGACCTGCAGAGGCAAAAAAAGCCCATTTGAAAACTTGGACCAAACTTTTCTGGAACAAACCTGGAAGTGCCCTAACTTTGCTCTCAGCAGACTGTTCCTGCATGTAGAAGCTACCTTTGGCTTCTCCATTTCTACAGCTGTTGTGGCACTTCTAATGTTTCACAGAGCACACCCAGCTTCATACTTCCTTCCTGTATTTAGAGTGAACAGCACTACACTTAATTAATGGAACAAAAATACTCATTTTTCCTGCCATAATACACCATTTCTATTATAACAAACCTGTTGCTACTTAGCATTCAAAGGCATGAAATATATAATTAACAAATTAAAAACCCTAACACTTTATGGAGCAACACACTTTTTCAGTTCTATTCAAAGAACTTTTCCTGTCCACACAAAGTAGCATCACAGTTATTCCCCACAACTCACATCTCTAAATGTTAGGAAAGAGATAATTGATGGCAGGAGGCTGGTAGCGAATTTTCCCTTACTGGTGACAAAGGCTGAGGGTGGAGTTGTCACAGTCTGATTTTTTATTGTAAGTTCTGGAGAAGGATGCCTGTCCCTCAACCCTCCTGTCTCAGCCAACCCATCACACAGAGCTGGTTCCCCCGGGGGTACGGCAGCATCTGGCACTTCTGCTCTCTGGTGGCAGCTGCAATCATTTTCAGGATAATCTCCTAAAGGCGGCGTCTTTATTCAGCTACAGATGTCTTCATCTTACATCCTGGTGGATTCCTCAGGCCTAATGTTGCCTCTGCATTCTGCTTTTACCCCTTTGGGTTGGTTTCTCAGACATTGCCTTATTTGAAAGGTACTGACAAGCCTTGAAAAGATGCTGGGGAAGAATTTTTCTTATAGATATCCATCTGTTGGTTTCCAGTTTCTTTCCAAAGGTACAAATGAAACCTTGAAAAATTACCTAAACATCCAATGGTTAAGGGGATTTCCAAATAAAAAGCAAAAGCAGAATTTTTCTATTTTATAAAGAGTGGTCCCTCATGTTTGTTTTCTACTTCTCACAACAATTTAATTGGCTTCCCTGGCTTCTCTCCTGACACAGTTATTACTTTTTTCTGTACAGAGTCAGACAGATTACTTATGAGGAAGCCCACTGGCAGGAAAGGAGAATATTTCATATTTCATGTAGTTATACACGGCTTAACATTAATCATTTTTTCAAAAGTTACCTATTTCTGATCTCTTCCATATGCACTGCTGTAGATCCAGTCTTGCATATTTAGAGGTGATTGGGGAGGAAATCATACATCAAAACTAGCACTCCCAGGGACATGAATATAATAATCTCATAATCCAGAACACACTGATACCTGCATGGAGGCCTGCTGCAGCATGCAAAAAACTGAAAAGGCTTTGTAGATTATCAATATCTTAAAAGAAAACAGATTTTACCTGTTTCAAACTGGCTGCCTTACAATGGAGTTATTCTATTGAAAAAACACCAACATACCAACATTACCGTATTTTGCAAAGGAAAGATGGAAAGATAATGGGTATTTTGTTTGGGCTAAGAAAGAGCATTATGGCTGAAAGTTGTTTTTTTTTTCTTTTGTCTTAGATATCAGATAAAAATGATCTATCACAGGCACGTATGGTGAATTATTTTGCTGATGGTTTTCCCACCATAAAACTGTTTTTTATATAACATTGTTCTCAGATAGCTAAAAGATACATCCTTCGTAAGCACTCCTCCCGCTTTCTTTGTTGGTTACATGCAGTCAAAAACCAATCCATTTTCTTCCAGACATTATATGTATCAATTTCATCATGTTAAAGGAAAATTTGGGCTTATTTAAAAGTCCATGTTCAGTGATGTTCTACAACTAATAGTATTTCTTATTAAGAAAAAATATTAGCTCTACAAGTATTATTTTTTAATTTGTTTTAAAAAGGACATCTGATGTTATTTTGATGTTGCCTTTGTGGTAAAGAGAGACATCTTTTGAAGACCTGTGTTTTTTATTGTTATTTTTTGCTAGGACCCCCATCCGTCACCCTTCTTTAACTGACATTTTTACCCCGTTATTATCCCTAATATATTCCACTGAGAGTTGTCTCTCACTGCAAAGAGGGGGAGGAGATCAGCCAAAGGCATACCCCCAACAACTACTGCCTTCTAAGCCTGCTCACTAGTCAGAAGTGGGTCAAATGGTCCTCACATGAAAGCATCTAACAAGGTCCCAAAGGAGTCTTCCCTTTAGTGGCAGCAGTGAAAAACACCATTTCTCTTCAGAGAAGATGGATACTGTCTTCCTGAACACAACTGAGGGACTGATACTTGCCACTTTGAACTTGTTATATTCACAGATGCTTTCTGAAATGCTTATATCATTTTAGGAATTAAGTCCCTGAGATCAGGGACTCTGAGCAGTTGAAAAGGATCTGTTCAGGGGCTAAAAATTCTGAAAACAATGAAGTAAAGCTTGGAAGTGTGGCACTGATTCCCACAAAAGCACTGGACAGCTTCAAAATAAGTATTTTTAAATTAATAAATCATGAGAGGTTTTACCCACATTCTGCGTTTGCTGAATTTTATACACACGCTACCATCCTGCCCTCTCTTCTTTTAAAGATAATTTAGCTTGGATTCAGAGCTCATAGAGGAGACCTTTTATGGTAATGCAACATCAGGGAGTCTGAGGTGAAACAAAACTAAACTGATAAAGAAGTAAAACAAATTATTCGATTCCTGCAGGATGGATGGATGCCAGGTTTTAGTAATTAGGGTCATATGTAAGGAACGAGGAGGATCAAATCAATTAAAGAAATAAACTGAGACAAAATTGCATCAAACCACCGATCTGCAGCTGAGCCAGAGGCTTTAGTGAAAAGAGTTCTTCACACAAAAGGGAAAATCTGACACTAATCACAGCATAAACCTCACATACACACATGCATTAACAAAGCACACAAGTCCTGCATTATCTTATGCACTCCTATGAACACTCACAGGTTTGCTTATTAGCTATACCACTTCTTCCTCTCAGTAGTAAAGCTTTCAGCACCACGGGTCTACTTTCATCAGTTGTGCAGTCACGTCAATTGCGTAGACTTAAGTAAGCAATACCCTTCTCTTGATTTTTTTTTTTCAAACAACCTTGTTTTTGCTTATTTTTGTCATCACAAAATTATAGCTTTCAAATATATATTTGCATATGAGAAAATGGAAAAAGCTAAAAGAAAAGGTCATAGAAAGAAAAAGAGATGCCTTCTCCCCCCACACACGTACTTCAAATCCCATGAAATGAATGTTTAGCTCAAGGATTTGCTGTTCATCTCAGTGCCCCACAAGCCTGAGGCAGGATTAGGCCAGACTCATTTTTGAACAACTGGAGAAAATCAATGGATTTCACCTTATTAATAATTAAAAGACTTTCAAGTGATTAAAACTGTGTACAAAATGTATGAATTATTGTAACTGGAAATGCACATGTGCAAGAAGTGCTCTGACACAAGCAACATAGTACAGGAAAAGAGTAATTTTCAGAGTATAGTGTAGTATTAAGAAGAGAAATAAACCATTTAGTGTAGTGCTAATTAGGTATTTACACGTAGCTAAACAAAGACTTTAAATGAACTTTAATTGAAACTTTAACTAATTCCTAGGTGATGTTACAACACGCAGGGTAATTGAAAGCTGAATCACATTCTCTCAACAGCCTATTTGCTGATAGCCTATTCTATCATTAAACAGACCAAGGAAAGCACGTGAGAGGAACATTACAATTTGCTGGACTAATGGAAATTTTTTAACAGTAGTAGCCATCAGATATGTGTTGAAGTAACTACTTTATTGCTTCTCCCACTACACACAGGAGTAGAAACAGCCAATGTTTTTGCACTGTGTCTTACCTATTCAGACATTATTAGAACACAGCAGAATGTGCTGTGACATCATAAAGCTATGCTGAAACTTTAAGAAAGCCACTCAATTTTATCACTGAAATAAATAGCTGCCCTACTTGCTGTCTCAAAAAACAAGCTATGGAATGATAGTTTTGAAAGTCTAAATATCCTGGTTTGATTTAATTTTTTATTTAATTTACCCTTTGCCAGTGACTATCTATGAAAGGGGCTTCTGCTATGCTGTTTAGTCTGGCCTTCTTTATGTCATAGGATAAGGAATAAACCTCCTATACTGCCCAGACTTACAAATGTTACTCAAAATACTTCAGCCATTAAAAGTGTGAGTGTGACAGACAGCAGAAGGCTTGAGTATATGTGGGTACTCAAAGAGCCAGTAAACTTATTAGTTGAGAAGTACCTTGATGAGCTCATAAAAGCAAGCCAATATTCACTGTCAAGAGAACCAAGAACTTCCCTTTTGTGGTAGGAAAAATACCTTTCAGCCTCCAAGCATGACAACAAGATAAACTCAGCACTGAGAGGTTTGTTTGTACCCTTTCAGAATGCATTTTCACTGTGCATCATGCACACAACTTTAATAAAACATGTGGAAGGAACAGCAGACTAGAAGTGAGAACCACTGGATTCATATATATTTGTGTGTATACTATAATATACACTACATATATATATACGTAGTGTTTATATATATATATACACACGCACACACATTTAAGTCAATGAACTACAAAAGATGGAGCTGTTATCACAATTTACCCTACAAATAGTACTCCTGCTCTGCAAGATCACATTACTATCTCACAAAGTTTCCACAGAGTCAAACTTTGTGCCTCAGCCCATATAAATCACTAGGAGACACGAAGCCAAGTGATCCCATGGAACAAACAGCCAGCAGGAGGACAAGCATTTCAAGGCACAGGAAGCTCCGTTCCAAGTTCTGTGCCCAAGCCCTCTCCCCGTGCCAGCTGAACCGGCAGCTCATCTGCCTGTATCTCATTAGATCAGGATGTTTGAGCAGCTGCTTGAAGAGATTTTAGAAACAAAATTTTGGCTTGAAAAAATCTAAATCTACTTCCCATGTCAGCATTCCATGCTCTGAACAAAGTCTATCCTCGCTGCACCAAGGTCAAGCTTAGCCCTTCTGCTCTTTTTCACCAGAAAGCCACACTTGTCACTAGTCTTTCTGGCATGAGTTAACGAGCCACTCCTGCCATAATGAATCAGCAGGAATCAGTAAGCATCTCCACAGAGAAGTGTAACACTTGCTAACAAGACAGATCTATAGAAGAAACCTTTGCCCTGCTATACAGTGAATTTTTTATTTATTATTCCAATTTAATTTGGATTGCACAGATGACAAGAACCTAGGAAAATGGGAAGACTTAAGAGTCTTTATGCCCCTCAGGAAAAGCAAGGCCTTTTTTCCTTTCTTTTGTATACATCACTGCTCTATTTTCAACTGTACTATAACAAACTAAAAAAAAAACACCAATATATAGAGATTCACACATTTGAATTAAAGCTAAACTAAAGGCATAGGAATTTCTTGACACAAGATTCTGCTTTTCTACATTTCCCTGCCAATCCCAATAGCATTTTTCAAATCCCTTCTCACTATGCACACTATCTAATTCTCCTGCCTCCTCCCAAGTATTACCATCTAGCCCATAATTACCCATCTGGAATTATAAAAACAATTGTGGTGTAGGGAAAATTCTATCAAAGAGACAGTCAAGTGAAATGAAAGTTGGCAATTTGCGTAGAATACGTGTGGAAATAACATCTGAGATGCAGTGAAACTGCTCACTTGATAAAAAAAAATAAAAAGGAAATTGGAAAATTAGTATGAAGGAAATGAAGCACGTCACTGAGGGATTTCACTGCAAGAAAGCCCAGGTTAATGACAAATGCAGGCAAGATCATCGGGTAGTGGACTTTAAACCCTGCAAGGCCTAATTCTGCCAAGAGGAAACTCTGGCAGCTTTCTAAACATTGCAGTACCAATCCACATCCATGATTTTAATGCTGACCTAAAACTGCTAAATCCCATTTCCATTTAAGAGTTACTTTACAGGAATTTTACTCATTCATGAAGATTTTTACAGTTTCCATTTGGTGTACTGAGAAAAGGGTTTTTTTTCTGATTTACAGTCAATTTACTGCAAAAGGCTGGCTGTAAAAGGACATAAACTGAAGAGATGTGATAACATCCCAGCTCAGACTGGAATTTGGCATTTATGCTCAACGTAATAATAAAGATTATCCATAGAAAAGTACCTTCCACAAAACTGAAATAAACTCAGCTTTCCTCCTGCGGGTTTGCAAAACAGTCCTACTTTTCCCTTATAATACATAAAATGTAAGAAAAACCTGTGCTGGAGACAGTTACATTGTTGCTTTAAATTGATTTATTCTATTTCTGTCTTCACTAGCTGGTTACCAGGAAATAATATAATTTAGGAGACAAAATGAACATTCAGCACATAACAAGAGCAGCAGAATGATTATACTCGATCTTCACAAGTATTAAAAACATTCAAGCAGTAGAGGCTAATTCCTGTACTGAGAAGGTGTCCAAACATACAGTAAGTCATCATAAACAGTAGAAACCTCACCCTACTGAATTAAATAACTGAGCTTCCACCGACTCCAACAGGGTTGGATTTTACCCACTCTAAGTGAACATTCCAATAAGGGTCCATATTAAAAAAGCCTCTACCAACCTCCAAAGTCTATCATAAAGATGAAGAGAATATAAATATTTAACAAGGTTTTAACACTATTTAGTTATAGTTATCTTTATTCTGGTGTCTTTCTCATTGTTCTTTAAGAGTATGGATTTACTCAAACTGGCTCTGATCTTGCCTCATCTTTACTTCCATTTGCTTCAGTGCAAATCAGAATTGATTCTAATGAAGAATAGTAGAACTTCTGTTCACATTTGGTAAGCAAGCTACTACTTGGACAGCATTTAGTGCATAAGACTTACATACAAATATTGTTCATTTTCTTAAGTCTAACTTAGCAGCAAAACCATTCATCTGACAAAAGCTGTGACTGCTACCCCGCAGATTTCCAGAAGCACACCAGCAGACTGTTGTAATGCTCTTCAGAGGTTTCCTGCTGAATGCTGAATGCATTTATGCCTTGTTTTTTAACAGCAAGTACAGTGTTATCCTGGTGGAGCATCAGCAACAAGGGTCACATGAACAAGAAACTAACGCTTCTCAGAAATCGTGGGAATCAATTCACAGAATATTGGAACAACTTAACTACATTGTCCCAGAAATGCTCTCAGAAAGGGAGCTGAACAGGAAAAAACTCAAAGAACCTCATCTATAGACACAATCAAGTTTCAGCCCCCCATATACCATATGGCCGCAGCATGCTACAAAGGCAGCAAGAGAAGCATCCAACACACATCAGGAGGAAGCTGTCAGGGCCTGGGGGCCAGGCTGAGCATCCCCTGCTGCCCCCCAGCCGGGCGAGGGGCTGCAGGTGCCAGTCCCTGCGATGCAAGGGCAGTTTCGACCCTGCTGCCGACGCAGCCCAGTCCTGAATGCAGGCCCTGGCATGGCAAGAAGGAATGGGGTGAGCAAGTGAAAGCAAAGAAGGAAGAGGTGGAAATCTTAATTTTTCTTTTTGTAAATCTGTGCTTGCTCATGAAACCAGACCTCATGCCAAAAGGTGCCCAACAGTAAGCCTGGAAATCTGCCATGACTGGAGAGCAAAAAGATTTTGAAAACAGTCTATAATATGGAATTCTGTCCACTTCAGGCCGTCCTGACTCTAAAACACCAAATCTCTACACTTCAATTCAGCAGTTACAGAGCTTTTGCCCCAACTGCTGCTTCCCCCCAGAGCCTGCTCTCATTGCTACCACAGCTGTGCCAGCGCAGGAGTTTGTGCGACCACACCATGATGCAGCTCAGGAAACCTAATCTAACAAATCTGCTCTTGTCTCCATCCTAAAAATATGCTGAGTGACTGCTCAGTGGAACTGAACTGTGGTTCACGGCGTGGGGCCATGAGCACGTCTGCCAGCACACCTGAGAGAGCTGGTGTGCCATAGCCTGGCAAGAAATGATGGCTGCAGCAATATTTTCAGAGGGTACTGCTGCCAAACATGGAAAACTGGCTCATAATTACAGGCTGTCTAGCATAGCCTTTCCATATTTCATGAAAAGTCGCTGTTGTCATAGCTCTTCCTCTAGTAGCACCACCCCTTTGCCTGCTCTTCCAGAAGTCAAATCTCTACTCTCTAGCCCTACATCTAGAGACTCTAATCATCACTATCTTACACTCTGGTATCCTGCATTCTGAATGAACACCCAAAATGAAATAAACAGAACTATTACGTTCATGCACAGAAACCATATCAAGCTCTAGCACTGCCTGACAATTAAGCAACTTATCGGAGCTCAACTTACAACTCCCAGGGGAACACTTGAAATACATGCTACACAAAAGGGTTCTTAAAAACAAAAGGTTTTCAATAATGGCATTTAAAGGTGGCACATAAAAAATAAATGCTGCTTTGTTACACCCAAGCAATCATCCATGATTTCTGACTTGTCTGCCCCCAGGTCCAAAGCCTGGTTCCACTGAAAAAGGTGGCCCAAGTCCTGCCTTAATATGATCGTATTTTGTCTTCACACAGGGCAAGAGAGTAGAGGTGCCAATCCACTACCCACTGGTCCTGGTGGTCCATATGCTACACTCGAGCCACCCCAGACAAGCTGAGGAAAAGGTTAGGACAGACAGTTTATAAAAAAGCTATCTGAAACACAAAAATGGCGAAACAGAAGTTTTGGAAAGATGTTCTTTATGTAAAGTGGCTGCACAGCTGCCTTTCCACAGATGCTATCTCAGCACACTCACTACGAGAACACTTTCTTCATTTTTTTCTTTAAAAAGATTTCACTTGAAGCAGTCACAAGTCCAAGCTTGTGATTATCTAGCTGTGGGTGTTGTAGATGCTGTAGTACTTGCCTCAAGGGAACGACAAATGTCAGTAAGATGCAAAAAACAGACCCAGTGTGAAATCAAAGGAATATAGGAAGTTTAGAAGGCATCATTTAAGAGCTCCTCATGCAGAATTGCTGAACTGAAAACAGCTATGCAATATCCTCAGAAGATCTAAGTGAAACACAAGAGACTGAAAATCTGATAATGGCTTTAAGGGCTGGCAAGGCATCCTGGAATATTTTAAACCTCCTATAGATTCCATGGAAACAGGAAATGTAAGGACACCGTCTTAAGTATTTTAAAAGTCTGATTTATGAAGAATTCAGGAGAAAGCACCGGTGTATAGTTAGGGAAAAAAATTACCCTGTGATCTCAAAGTCTTTGAGTCGAAGGGGAAAAAAAGGGGCATCAAAAGACCAGGGTTTATCTCACTTGCCATTTGGGACTGTGCTAATCAGCAGAGGGAAACAGAAGCACATTCATCTTTGCAGAGACTCGCCACTGAAATAATCTCTGCAACACCCACTGCTCCGATAAAAAGGACACTTTAGCCTAACAAAGCTTTAAGGCCAAGCAGTACATGAAAACAAAGCACAGTTATTTCTGTTACTTCTTTGGTTTCCCAAAAATCCCCATCTGCTGTTTTTCTTTATTATTTTTTTTCTTTCAACTCTTGTCTCCTTTGTAGTCCTTTATTTTTCAGTTCCTCAATATTATATACATTACCAAACCCATTTTCTCCTACTTTTCTCTTTAATTCTGCAGCTCTGATCACCAAAACGATACCTCTTCCTTCTCTAAAGGAACCCAAACATTTCAGTGCTGACATATATAATTAGCTGTTTTCCCCTAAAGTGATATATTCAAGAAAAACACTAATATGTTTTACAGTGCAATTTCATGACAGATTCAAGGACACAAATTCAAATCAGGTCTTTACTTCATGCACACTGAAAATCTAAATTCAGAAATTATTTCAATATAATGAATATTACGATAAAATCATACAGAACTTGAAGAAGACCCCTAAAATGAGGGAAGGGCAGAAAGGCCAAATTTGGTAAAAAACTTCTTACAAGGGGAATGCAAAAAAGCCAACATATGTATTTCATCTTAGTTCGACAACAAACCAAACTATAGTTGCCTTTGGCATTGCCAAAATGAAAATCTTCCCATTCACTTCTGCCTTATTATGACCCACTCAATTTACATCCAGATACATAATAAACTGGATTTTTTTTTTTTGCTTTATGAACTTATAATTTCTGTCCACAATTGTAGAAGATAAAGAGAGATCTTGTTTTTATTTTAAACTATAAGAAGTTAAAAGTTAATTTTTTTGCATGCACTGCCAACTAGAAATATCAAAACCACCTTAAACTGAGAAAAAAATAATCATTGGGGAGCTTAATGAATGTCTGCAGTTCTTCTGCCTATGGATATACATTTTCCCATTTTGAAATACACAATACTGCCTCCCAATTGCTTCAGAAATTATTTAACCATTACGGTTTTTTCACTTTATAAGGGTAACAGAAATTAAGAGATTATTTTAGCCTAAATCTTTAGGTATGGAAGAATTAATAAAGAGCCTTTGTGCAAACCAATTGCACCTTTGTTTGAAAATTGTACACAGAAAACAAAATGCTGCCTATTTCACCCAAACTCCACACCTGACTCCCAGAAGCCGTACAGCACAGTGGGTAAAACTGGCCATTTCAACCTCCGTCCTCCACTTTGTCACCATGCCAATCTTCCCTGAAACAGAATATGAGAACTGTGCCAAACTGATTTTCACTATATTTCCTGTCCTATTATCTATGCCCAAAGTTTATCAACAAACATTTCTGGAACTAAAGCACTCCTGCTAAAAGGAAGCTAAGCTGAACTATAAAGTCCTATGTAAAATACTGCAAAGTTTTGACAAAATGCAAAATAAATGTTGTTATTTGGTCACAACAGTTACATCCATTTTAAGTCATTCACATTTTCATTTACAATTATCCAGGTGTTTCAAATTATTCAAAACTGTTTCTTTAAAAAAAAAAAAAGCGTTTTAGACAGAGTGTTGGAAATGATGTCGCACTGACCTAAGATGACCACACTCTTCACCTCGTTGAACCAGTAATAATCCTTCCAGTATCTTTGGGACCTTATTACAAAGTAGTAAAAATGAATGCAGTATGGCTACAAATTAAGAGAAGAGACTGTACACATTACTTTTCAACATGATTCTGTGGTGTGTGCAGTGTCACGTAGCCACAGGTGATCTGTCCAGGATCTATTCATGTGTGATGTGTACCAGCACATGCTGAGAATCCTGCACGATTCTCTGACCACACAAAGCTAGCAGGGTCCAAAGCAAGAGTCCCAGTTATTCCTGAATGCACTCCCTGTGAGTGGGGAAAGGCTACAGAGCAGACAGACGAGTCCATTCTTTTATCCAGAGATACATATGTTGAATTCATGTCAGCTGCCACCCCTGAAAATTAATCTGGAACCAAAAATGAATAATAGTCCAAAGTCTCTTTTCAGGTGAGTTTGCTTATGGAAAAACTAATTTCCATCCTAAGGATGGAATGCTGAATGGCCTTCACAGCCATCCTCAGCTAGGAAAGCCGAATCAGGCAAATCTAGTTAGCATTCTGTAGAAAACTTCCCCAAGTCCAAAGAAGCTTGTTACCATTATCAGGCCAACAGTTGGAAGCAGCAGAGCTGGCAGGCAGCAGCAGCCAGGTGAACTGTGCCCATCTCAGAGGGGCTGGCACAGATGGCAGCACACGCTGCCCTGAGTACGGCTGCAGTCAGTGGTGGTCAGTGGCACATTGACAAAACTGGGTTAAACAGGGCACTGATCTGATCTGTTCTGACAGTGACCACAGTCTTAAGATCAAATGTTAAAGGAACAGCATCAAATCCAAATTTCCCCACCAAAACCAGCACAAGTGCTTGAAACACATTTTTTTATTTCAAGTTGTTGTTACTTTGAAGATATGATCTTTTAAAAACTCTTGTTCAAAATAAACTGCATTTAATACCAACAAAATTTTAATGACAGAGTGCCACAATTTTAAAAGCATAGGATGTACTACGCTGCTGCAGTTTTTGGTCCTACCTAGTTTGGTTTACTAGCTGACAGCATGCTCTGTTACCCTTCTCACTAAATAACTGCACAAATACTTAATGCTTGTATTTTTATTGCCAAACTGTGGCAATATGAATGGTAAAAGGCTAGCGAGAGAAGCGTGATGTGTTAAAAGTGAAATCCCTTTGTTTCTGTTTTCAAGGAGGATATGCAAACATGAATCATACATCTTGCTTCTGCTACAGTAACTCAATATCCTCTGCTTGGTTAAATAACAGACACTTGGCACATACAAAATTGACATTCTTGCCAAGAACTGAAATTTGCAGCAACTCTGAGCTCTGTTGAAACCCCACTGTTGATACTTAAGTTGTACACAGCACTCACCAGAATCAGCTGCAACATGTTAAATGAGTATTCAGCATCAGAATGACTATTTAAATCTCTCTCCATCTCTGAAACAGTTATACTAACGCTAAAAAGAAGGGGTTTGAAAAGATCTTCAGGAGAACAGAAGGTTCTTTATGCGTTGTACTGCATTAAAAAGCACCATAAAAGTATACAGAAATGCCAGAACTCATGCATGTTCAGAAAGTTTGGGTAATAGTGGCATCAACACAAAATCAATCCTTGTGTGGTGCTGCAGAAAAAGGTGAAAAGTCAGAGGTGTTTAGAACAGAAATAAACAAAACAATTGCCTTGTACTTTTCAATCATCTTATCTCAATATAAGTAAAATTAATGAAGGATGTCTAGACATCTAACTCTATCTCTGTCAAGTTGTTACAGAAGTCCAAACAATTGGCAGCAGTTTCTTTCTGAGTGCTACAGAATCTGACTTCCAAATTTGTATTACCCTTTGAGAAGGAATAAAACAGGCCTCCTTGTAACTGATTCAGTACTCGTATACTTCCTCATTGTTGTTTAGCTTGAACAGAACTGACAGAAATGACTTTAAGATCCCTTTTTACATATCTATTCACTGTGAATAAATACATCTGTAGCCTCTTCCCATTCACACTGTAAGATTAGAGCTTCATCTTTCAGCAAAGTCCCTGCATGTATAAGACAGTTCACTATTTCTGTACTTCTCCTACAAACATTTCCCTGATTTGTACTTTATAGTTATGAGTTGTTCAGAACTGCATGTATTCACTGAGCAGGGCTGCAGATAACAGTGAGGTACTGCCTGTTGCCCATTTTGAGGCAGAACCAGCACTGCCTTTACTTTGTATTATGGAATTATCCACATGAAAACAAAGGCAGGATTAATTTGCCACTTGAGGCAGCTGCCAGTTGGAGAGGGAAATATACTACAATTTTTCCTGTTGTCCTGATTATAACATTTTATGGCTTAACCTAGGATGCCATTAGTCTTTCTTTAGGAGAAATTATGACTATAACCTTTGCATTGCAGATTAAGGATGCTGGAGGTAGGTAATGCTACTCTTGTTTCTCAGCTGCTTGTTCCCCAACTGAGTAGATGAAGAACAGTTGTGTCTTGGAGTACCTCTAGTTAAAAGAATTAATATTTACTATGACATTGTTTCTTTATTGGTATCACCTATTTTAGTAATGATATGTTTGTCTGAAAATTCATATACCTACAATTACCTGTCTTACATAAAGACCTAGAAACCAGTAAAAAAACAGTGATGGACCTGCATTTGTAACTTAGGAGAAAGAAAACAAATTAGGTTTTATTACTGGTAAAAAAGTAAGGCTGGCATATAATTTCCTAAAATATGAGTGTCTTGTACCATTTTGGGCACCCGGGAGTATCTGAGACGTCTGCATAGGGCTGGCAGATATGATTTAAGGGAAAACCACTCCTGGGTAGGTGGATGTTGTAGAACAGGTGAATATGAAATGGCTTTGACTACCAGTAAATAATAGCCTATGCTGAGGTGACTGAATCCAGCTGTTAAAGTCAACTTCCAGCTCAAAATGTAGACAGCTAAAAGTTGAGGGCAGCTTGTGAAATCAGTGTCCCAGTCAATCGAGACCTAGTCAATAGAGTCAAACAGATCTAGGATGACAGTAAGCCAACCAGGAGCTGCCTGCTTTAAGATATTTCCTTGACTCCATTGGCTTTATTGACTGCAAAGGGAATTCAAATACACAGTTCATCTTAATCTGAGCCTCCCCCAAACTATCTCTCTGTAGAGATCCCGCATGTGCCTCAGGAAGCCACAACCAAGCCTTTGCCTTGATTAAACGTATCCTTTCCCTCCTCCCTGAGCAGTTGTTAAGGGCGTTATCACTGCGGCTGCAGAAGGCATTGCGAATGGCAATACACTTGACTGTTCCGGAGCATCCTCGCCCTCTCCTAGCCCCGAGAGCGGCGGCTCTGCCTGGTCCGCACTGACCCCTTCTGGACACGGGCACTCGCTCACGCCCCGGGGGAGCCCAGCTGGCCAGGGGGGAATCGAGGCCCCTCTGTTCCCGCCCTGCCTGCCAATTTGTCCCTGCAGTGGCACTGCTCGAAGCTGTAATTTCTGCAGCTTACTCCCTCAAAGCACGTATCTCTCAGATACTCCCTTTCACCAGGTGTAGCTGAGCAGTAGGGATATAATTCATTTGCAAAATACCTTTCGTAATTCCTTGCAATTTTGCTTTTAAAACTGTCAATAAAGTAACAGTCACTGCTTAATATCTATTAAACCATAGCTCTAATTAAGAATCTCATAACTGAGTTATAAAGTTATAAAGTTCCATAATGATGATGTCCCACATGACTATTATTTCTGTTCCAAGAGAAGTTTCTGTAATACAAAAGTGTAAAATGAAGAGAAATAAATTAATAGTTTGTACATGTTTGTTTAAAGAAAAAAAGCAAAATAGCATTTGAAAGCTCTAATTAGGAGAATTTGCTATGTTCATTTCTTTCTTCTTATAATTAAGACAAATCTGTGGTGTTTTTTCAATGAAAAAGTTCTAGGTTTATTACACATTTCATTTTAATTATGCACTTACTCCAGTGAAATGCCATATCTGACTCATGATTTAGATACTGCACGATAAATATATAGAATTACTGCAGAAAAATCTCCATTGCATTTAAGCATCGAGGAGGTGTAACTGTATTTCTTAATTCAGTCAGTTTCTAAATATATGCAGTAATTACCCAGAATACCAATGAAAATTTGGAAAGCTTTCACCTCTTTTAAAATAAATTTCTTTTTCTGGGCAACTAGTGAGAACCCTTGCCTTACTTCTAATCTGTGAAGAAAAGTAAGGCCAGACCTTCTCCCCCACCATTTCTTTCCCTTCTTTTCTCAGAACACTAACCACAAATTAGAAACTCCTACAAGATTTTTTTTTTTTTTTAAGAAAGGATCCTTCCTTCATGGGATGAAAAAAGATCCACTTAGCTGGCTACAGGAAAAGAAAAATATAGATAGAGAGTCCTTAAAGCAAAGTCTACAGGTCTTGGAGAGAAGGGATTTGTAAAATAATAAGCTGCTCTTTTCCATTTGGAAATTTTAAATTAATTTCTGAAAAACGGGATTCTACATTTAGGATTACTGACTCAACCTTGTACCTTGTTTTCCTCATTTCTAAATCCTAGGACTGACAGGCTCAGGAACAAAGGCTGTTCACATACACTATCCAGGGCTGAAAAATAAGGAGTTAAGAAGAGCTTGATCCTTTCCTTTCCTGCCATTGTGATGTTAACGAGCATTTTCAAGTGTGAAAAGTGACTGCAAAATGGTTATAGGGTGACATTGTCTTTTTCTTGTGCATTTTAGAGACAAATGCATCTGAAACAAAACCGAGAATCCAAGCTAAGGAAAAAACACCACTGTTTTACAGCAGCATCTCCAGCAGTGGATCCGAGTAGCCTAAAGGAAAGCAAATTATGGGTGGTGTCCTTACAATAATGACTAAACCACACCAGGAATTGGTTACACTCTCTGTATTTGATTTAGAGACTCCATCCCTACTTTTGTTTCTGTCTGCTTCAGGTTATATTCTTAACTTACTCACAACCAATTTAACTAAAAAGCTTTCACTGAAGCACTGACAGAATCAGAAGCACTTAAATGAGGAGATTTGGCAATTCTCACAAGTGTGTCCTTAGCTAAGATTGCCTTAAGCAACTGGCCTCAGGGAAACGGACCTGCAAGCACATATTTCAGTTGAGTTTAATAAGATTTGGACGATGCTCCAAAAATAAATTCTGTAATTTTTAATCCTTGAGAGGTGTCAGTAATACATTTCTGTAATTCCACAACCAATACACCTCCTAAAATGTTTACGAACGACAGTCCTGGAATTGTAAAATACTGTCCTAGTAACCTCACCGTAAAACTGCAAGACACTAAAGCCTCACACAAGTTATTTCTAAGCACATTTCAGTAGAGAAAGAAAACTATAAAATATTTTTCGAAAGTAAATGGAAAGTTGTGCAGCACATAAATCAAGCATGAGTTGAGGATAAAGGGATGAAATTTTTCTCAAAATTAAACTATTATTTTCACATTTTACATAGTTCAATAGCGTATTATGTCCTTTGTGCAACATTTTACACAAAGTAGGCAAAACCAGGAAGAACATATGTCTAGCAAAGAGACTGCAGCCTTAATGTTCTATGTTCTTGATGTTGCCTCTGGAGGATTTTTGTGCTTTTCTATCAACATGGGAGGTTGAAATTTTGTGTACCTATTGAAAACAGTTTAGGAACACAAAGAGAAAGCGCAAGTGATGTACTATTGTCTGACACGAACAGTGGGATGGAATGCCCCCCTCTGTAAGTTTACCAAGAACAGCAAGCTGTGTGGTACAGTCCACGTGCTGGAGAGAAGGGATGCCACCCAGAGACACCTGGACAGGCTTCAGAGGTGGGTCTGTGCCAACCTCATAAAATTTGACAAGGCCAAAGTGCAAAGTCCTGCACTTGAGTCGGGGCAATCCTAGTCTCAGGTACAGGCTGGGCAGAGAAGGACTTGGGAGTCAGTTGATGAGAAGCTAAACAGGACCCAGGAATGTGCATTTGCAGCCCAGAAACCACACGTGTCCTGGGCTGCATCCAAAGCACTGTGGGCAGCAGGTCGAGAGAGGGAATTTTGCCCCTCTGTTCTGTTCTTGTAAAACCCACATTGGATTGCTGCATCCAGCTCTGGGGTCCTCAGCACAAGAAAGATGAGGACTGGTTGCAGCGGGTCCAGAGGAGGCCACAAAGATGCTCAGAGGGCTGGAGCTCCTCCCCTATGAAGACAGACTGAGAGAGTTGAGGTTGTTCAGCCTGAAGAGGAGAAGGCTCTGGGGAGACCTTCTAACAGCCTCCCAGTACCTGAAAAGAGCCTGAAAGGGACTTTTTTTCCAAGAACAAGCAGGAATGTCTTTAAACTGAAGGATGGTAGGTTTTGATTGGATACTAGGAGGAAATCCTTCAGTGTGAGGGTGGTAAGACCATGGAACAGGTTGCCCAGCAAAGTTGTGGATGTCCTATCTCTGGAAGTATTCAAGACCAGGATGGATGGGGCTTTGAGAAATCTAGTCTAGTACAAGATGGCTCTGTCCATGGCTGTGGAGTTGAGACCAGATGATTTTTAAAGTCTCTTCCAAAACAAACCATTCTATGACATTCATATGACCTTTTAACATGTGTAAATGCAAGTAGTATTCTACTACTCTTCAATGATTTAAAAGTCTCATTAACAAAATGTTTGGGAGAAAATACAATGGTTAAAACTTCTATCCAGTCTTTTCTGTGTTGCAAGTTGTTCATTAGGTTATTGTTCCACTTGACAGACAAACAATTCTCCCCCTCCATCCCTGTTCTCAGAAAAATCCTGCAGAGGTACACACATACACAGAAATACACAGATGATACTTCACAAATCACTGTCAAGCACTAGTGAACTCTGGTAGTCAAAGGGTTAACTGGAAGGTAGCATTCCTTTGAGAAGATACAAGGAATAAAGTTCTGGAAGCCAGAGGTAATATTTCAGCCTCAGATTTTATTAGACTCAGTTTCGTTCCTAAGCATAGTATGTCCCACAGTGCTAGAGAAATTACTATCTCCGGCTCTCAAAGACTGGAATCCTTCATCTCTCTCATAATCCCTCAGTAAGAAACAGAAAATCACTTTCAACATCTCCATAACACCTTTAGTTTTTCATGTTGAGTGTTCTTTTTATTGCTCATCTAAGAAAGGTGCCAAAGTCTCAGTTATTACTTATTAGTCCATACCAGTTTATTACTTCTTTTAAAATATGGTGCTTCCATTCTCCAACTATTTGCTTTACACACTGTTATATATATCAGCCCTATCACTCTCTTCTTTCAAAAAAGACTCAGAGAAGGAGCTGAAAGAGATTTGTGCCCCAGGATCACACCAGTGCAAGAGCCTACATATGCACCCAATTTGGTACGATCAAATTGAATGCAAATGTCAAGCTCCCCCTCTAAAAAATCAGTGAGATGAAAACATGCATTTAAATCACTGATTACATTCTCAGTAACTTCTATAGATGCTGAAAGATCAGAAATTTTTAATGGGAAAAATACTGAGCTATAACTGAAGGATGATGTTAATGGAACTGTTCAGTTCTCACTGAATAGAAAGAAATCTAAGAGGTAATGATTTTATTTATAGAAAAATACAGAAATACAGAAAAATAATAAGTATAAAATGTATTATTTTATGGAATAACATATTCCAAAGAAGTCCTGTGTAGTGCTAGGGTAGCAGCTATGGCTACCAGACCCCTGGATCCACATCAGGTAGTTCAGAAGCCCAGATTTCCAGGTATTTTAAACAGTGCAGGGCAGGGAAAAAAAACCCAACAAAACAAAATGAAACAAAAGAAAATTAATTTAGCTACAAAAGGGCACACAGGTGTCACAAAAAAAGACATAATTGTTTTGTTCTGCATGCTACTTTATGCCTAGAAATGAAACAAAGAACATACCTCAACATATTAGCACCTCTCCCTAATATTTCTATTATCTTGGTATTTTTATGCATGCCTTATCTATCCAGTGATTCCCCTCAATATAAACCTCATTTTCACCAATGAAATGAAACTACTTCTTCAGATGGCTACAGTGTCTATAAAACCAATATGGATTACTGCTCTCTTTTTAAGGCAAGTGCCCATAGTTATTTGTTAATTATATGTCTATTTTATACACAGAAAAAATATGGTATATATGCAGTGCATGCTGCAATGGTCAGCAGCACTTCCCATGGGTTGTCTGTACATCTTTTACTAGAAATCAGGCACAAATTCACTTCCTGCTATTTCTGTTTTCTGACTCCTTGAAACAGGCTTTGTCCTTTTGGTCTCTCAGTACCCTTAAATATATATATATATACACATACACATATACATATATATATATATACACACACACATACATACACACACCCCGCCCCCCATCACAATATAATTGTTCTCAAAAAAGTGACATACAAGGGTATTTCTCTTTCAAATTCACATTCTGAGGTAGTACAAACTTTCCAGATCTTTTTTCATTCCTTGGTTTTATTTAAACAGAATGAAAGCTGCGGGCATGGAATAGACTGAAATTCAGATTCTGTTTGTACATTTTGACACACCCTCACATCCCTTGTCACTTAGGATTGTTTTACTACGTAGATGCTTCAATGTTTTCCTAAATTTCATCTTACTTAATATAAAGAATGTAATTTAATTTCTTTTTAAAGAAAATATTTCAGAAAAGTCAGCTTCCATTCCAACTGACAATATTAACCAGACACTTAATTCCACTATAACAGCTTATGTTCAATAAGCTTTAACTGATTTGCTTTTGAAAACATGCACTGTTCCAAAGAAACAGAGTGAAAAGCAATACAGAGATGGTAAAAAACAACAGCAGCAGCATCTGCATCTTCAAGCCTATTTCAGATCGACAGAAGTTAGTAGCTTTGTTTTAATGGCACTGAGCTGCTTTACGCTGATGGCCTGCTGTTACTGATCCTGAGAGCATAATGAAGAGCATTAAGTGTTTAAACATGGATGTCAATAAAATACAGAACAAATAATGGCAGATAGTGGGGGCTGGCAGAGATCTACTAGGCTGATATAAATTGTAATAGCCCATTAACGAGGAACGGACCAGAGAAACCTCCGATAGGAGAGATTGATCAAAATAATTCATAAAGCCACCCCATTTCTGATTAAAGGCTTTTCTAAACGAAGGCATTATAGCCCAGAAGACTTGGCTGGGAATTTACAACACACTAGTGCTTCCCCACTGACTCCATGAGTGCACAGGTTACACTCTGGCTGGTGAGAGCGAGAAAGCTTCCTCATGTCACCTGTTTGAAATGGCATGAGGGTCAGCGGCACTTATTATGGGGATTAGTTGGAATGCTATGCCATGTTTAGCAAACCAGTATTTCTTTAATTAGAAATGGAAGTCTACACAGCACTTGTGGTAGCTCCTTCCTATGATGAACATAGATGTGCATATAGAAAAGACTGGAGGGAAATGGTTGGAGACTTTCTTTATGTAGATGCATACATGTATCAAAACCTGGGAACTCATCCATTGTTAACTGCTTTTACTATTTCTCTTTCCGGGTAAGAATAATGTATTTAAAGTACTGATCAAAGTGAAATCCCTCATTTCAAGAACTCAGTCTCAATATCATGACTTCTCACCCGAGGACAGGAAATGTTCTTCACTGTCTTCACTAGTTATGACATTGCTCAAACTTTAAAAAATCTGATGTTTTTTATTCAAGGGTATAATTACATGTTCCGCACTAAATTTTCATGGTTATTAATCATGTGTGCCCCTGGAAAGAAACACAATTTAGGACTGCTGCAGGAAGCCAAATGGGTTTCAATGCATTTACTCATAACTATTTTGGCATCTCATGAATTATTTATTAAGGCTGCAGGTAGCAAGCAGCAAGCAGCCAGACTGCTTGGGAGTAACCTATCTAAAATGCTATTTGGAAGACAAAATAAAATGGTGTGTGCAAAAAGAAAGTGGGGACTCAGCTGTAAGGTACAAACAACAGGTGATCTCTTAGTATTCAACACTGCACAATTCTTAATGTTTCAGTGTCTCTCTGCAACATATTCCTGTAAAGCATAATATACTTTGCAACTAAAGCAATCATAGCTATGTGCACACACGCACATCTATACGTATATATACACATCTATAAATAAAAACAGTGAACTACAGAAATGCCACCGTGTAAGACCACATCCAGCAGAACTTCAAGCCACTGGAAAGAAGAAAAATAACCAGAAAGAAATGGTATCCCATCTGAAGTTTAATGACACAGGAATCGAACAGCAGCACATGAATACTATCAGCTCATAAGCTGTGCTCTAGCTACAAAGTTGTTATGGGATTGAACTGCTGGGTCATGACATGAGCGACAATGCACTATGAAGAGAAATGCACTATCAAATAATAAATACTTTCACATTTCCCAAGCTTACTTCAGTAGGCTTCCAGGGGCTCCACAAATTCTCTCCAAACGTGATTAGTCCTAAAAACACTTCTGACTTGCTGTCAGACTGATTATTTAACAAATTTTCCAAGAATAAGAGAAACAGTCCTTGGTAACTTTGGAAAAATAATCTATTTGCACCCTGCCTAATATATGAATGCTATTTTTTCCCAATTTCCTGCTCTCTTCTATTTATAACATTTTCAGAATGATGCCTTTGATCTCCACAATGAACAAATAATAGTTCTTCTTGCAGTATCTGTTGCATTCCAACTTACCTATTGAATGAATTACATATTTCAGTCCTCTGTTATGCGCACTTGTACAGTATAACCTAATTTTTCTTTGCAATCCTACATTTTTCTGCAGAAACATCCCAGACCTTAAATATGATTTCAAGATGTAGAAAGATAACAACACTTTCTTAGTCTTGCCAACAGTTTCTCTAGTCCCATGGCTAATTTGTTGTGTTGACAGGAATTGCGGACAATTTTGGAAACAACATTATTTAAAAATACACTCACTGAGCATTTTGAACACTGATGGAAGTCATTGATTTCTCCTGAAATATTCATATTACCACATGTTGTCATAACAACTTATATCATCATCTTGCTCAAAACCTGCTAACTGTAGTCTTTAAGAACTACTAGACTCAAAAGAAGACCACAAATTCTCTCTCTCTCTCCCTCTTTTTATTGACCCACCTGGTTCAGCAAACCTTGAGGTAAGGGTGGAACTGTGCAACTCAAGGCCTGTAACACACACTGCCTTACAGAAAATGCAAAAATGTAAAAATGCAAAACAACAAACGCAGAGACATCTCTCTATAAGCTTCTGGGATCAAAACACATATTCTTCTAATTCAGTTTTTTGCTAGCATTAATACAGAGTGTGTAGAAGAAAAGATATTCAAAACATATACAAAAGATGTTCCTTACAGTTGCCTACTTTCCTTTCTCAGTACCCTCCAGAAGTACAACACCCAAGACAATATTACTGAGCATTGTTAATCTAGAAAGTCACTGGAAACTTAATGTAAAAAATCTGACATGTGGAAAAGAGTCTGGTTTTGTTTGTTAAGTGGTCTCACACAAAGCTTTTGATCCAGGTGTTGTGGGAATGGAACTGACACATACTACACTTCCAAGATTTTAATGATGCCCAGAGCTTTCATTTTCTTTTACACTCTGACAATGGGAAACATGGTCTCCTTATGTACAACATAAAATCTAATAAAGAAGCCAGCTGTTCTTTCCCTGGTGAACCCTGCAACTCCAGTGTGAAGTGCAGGTTTTTCAGGAAAAAAATGTGGAGTAATTGCACTGTACCTGTGCAAGCATAATACACTGAACTCTTTTTCCTGTCTACATATATCAAATACATAGAAAAAGGTTGTACAGAAGACTGGTATAAACCAGCAAAATAATCACCTGTTTAACAGCTAGCAGCTTTTACATAGTTTCTTGGCTCTTCCTGTCACAGTATTGTACATCCTAACATCTCTCCTAAATGTCTATTGCAATAATGCAAAGTGACATATCCATTCTGCCAAATGCTGGCTACCTAGTGAAATAGCAAAGCAAATATTATGCAGTAAGTGTGCTAACCCAGAGACCCTACAACATTAGAGGCCACATTTTGCTCTTGGCAACAATAATATTTTTGAGACTGCAATCTCAGCAGGAGGACGGCTGGGTTTTCTCATCTTCCTCCTTATCACAGACTAAAAAATTCTGGAGATTGTTACAATATCTGTATTGCAGCTGGCTTTGTGCAGCTGCAGAGATGCTGCCCAGAGTCACATTGCTGTAACTGCCATCATGGGGACACATCTATGCTCCATGTTTGGAGAACACACGAATGAGGGAACCACCAGAGGTGTTGTTCTTGTATTTGAACTTCAATCATTGATCTCAGTTATGAAGTGGCAGTAGCAGCAAAGAAATATCAATGAAACACAGTTTTAATAGTCAAGGGAACTCAGTTATTACTAAGCATTCACATGCTCTTCTAGCTTGTCAGCCTTCCAGTGCCTGCCAGGCTCCTCTCCTGATCCTTGATGCCAGAGCACAGTCAGATGCCCTGAGATAGCAAAGCTAGGACAGAGCCTTGGGCTTGAGGGTGAGGATGTCACTGTAAACTGAGGCTCAAATGCCAACTGAAATGGACAGATAGCCCCAGCACTCTTTCCTGCCTCTACAAGAGCCAAAATAAAACTACACAAATACACAGAAAGTCCATATTTAAGAAAAAAATCTTTGCCCAGTTGGCAGATGATATAACACTAATTACCATAGTTTAAAACCTTCCATTGGTTGGTTGTGGCATGAAGTTCAGCATTGCTCTTTTTAATATATATTTTCTCCTCATTCCACTATAGATGTTGGTAAAACGATATCAGAAACTGTCTTGTCACGGAGTAATCATAGTGTCTCCATCCTCAGGAAGGCAAATTTGCTGTTACCTATATTGTCATATTTACTATTATAAAGGAAGAGTCAATAGACACACTAACCATGGTGTCCAACTGATACTCCCCCACTGGATAGAGTGATTTCAGAAAACAGTTTTTCATATCTCTGTATCTTGCTTTGCTGCCTTTTTCCAATGATCTTCATCAACAAGAACTTCCTATCTCAATATATATAGATGCTATTGATACTGAAAAACTCCTACAATTTAGTGGCAGACAACAGAGTTGCTTAACATTCTTCCTTGAATTTCTTGAGTATGAAATATATTCTCAAAGACAGAAACTTACTTTTTCATTGTAACTCTTTCTTCAGGTTTAACAGCGAAGATTAAATAAATTCTGTAATGCAATTGTGCTGGTGCCAAATTTATCCAAATACTAAGGCCAAAATATGGTAAGACACATTTTCCCTTGGGGAAAAAGGAAGGATCAGGCTCATTGTGCCTTTATCAACCCAGTTTACTGTTTGCTGGACTCAACACATGTTTTCATTGCTGTTTGAGAAATTAATTTCAATTATTTTACATTCTAAAAAGTATTGAAGCAATTTGGGATTATTCACTTACCTATTGAAGTTATATCAAAGCAAAGTCATTTGCACAGCAGTTCAGATACCCATGTTAGGAATCCACCATCATGTTAAAAGGACATGAAAGAAAAGAAAAAAGAAAACAGTAAGCTATCTTGCACCTTTTCTCAAGCAAAAAAAAAGCATTGAAACAAATCTATAAGTGTTACACTCTGCCATGAACATGGAATATAGTTGTTTAGCAGGAACCTGCTAATGCTCTGTTTTTTTCCTGGTACCATTCATTATAGCGAGTTGGTTGTTAAAGTAGCTGTTAAAAGAAAATGTTGAATGGTACTTACATTACACAGAAACAAAAATCAAACCATCCTGTTATGTTTGATAGCAAGCTACATTCAAACAATTTCACATCATTTTTGTAAATGACTTGAATTGACTCTTTATCTGAATATCAGCAGGCAGAAGGCCAAGATGGAAATTATGCAATGAGAAGGAAATTGAACAATTCAGATATGTTTGTGGAGAGCTCACAAATCAGGGCATCTCATTTGGCTCCAAATAAAGCTGTTATTCATGATGCACAGCTACAAAAAGGAAAGCTGTTCTCTGCTAGAAAGTGTAGCCACAGTGGTACAAGCTAAAAGAATTGGTTCCTCAGTAAAGAAAACAAAGGGTGACATTGTCATAAAAATATGTCAATGACCACTAGATCATCAGCATCACACAAGTATACATGACCACTGGGTCATGTATACTCAGCTGCAATCAGACCAAGCATCTATACTGCCACACTCTGCTTAGATATGCTATAATGAACCCAGGCAACAAACTTCATCTCTAAGTCACTCTTTTCTATGCATTCATAAATATTTTAGTTCCACTAAAGAACCTGGAAAGGACACAAAGAACAGTGATTTGTTGGGCTGCTAGAAGGCTACAGTGACTACACCAGTTCCCATACTTGGACTGTGATCTCTTCCAAGATTTGTCTAATTAGATTTCCTCTCACAAATCAACCTGCTAAAAAAAGCCATTTTATATGATAGAAATGCCATAGAAATCCCAAATTTCCAATCAACTTTGACATTTATCAAAAAACTGACTTTGCCAGAGTCATGCCTAGTCTTTATGTTAAATAGAAAGAACCTGTTTCATTGCCATTCTGCCTACAGTAAGTGCTTTTTAAAAGATATCAAAATCAGCATAAAATATACTCTTATTATTGATTCATACAAGTAAAATATTATTCACAAGACTGGAGGAACAAATACTCCAATACTGGAAAGTGAGATGAACAGACAATCTGAGTTTATTCTGCATTAAAGATGAACTTTAAAACAGCCCCTGTGATAAATAGTTACTTCACTTCCCAAAATTCCTTTTACATGATGGTGTTTTAGCTCCTTTCCAGCTTCTGTATTTCAAACACAGCCTACCCAGAGGCCTCCAAGTTGAGATGTGTTGTGACCTCTTTAGATGTGTCACACAGATATAGCAGCCATTTCACTTCATTGGGAAAATCAAGGCAGAGTCCTTGTATTCATATTGTTGTGTTTGTGTTCAGTTCAGTCTTTACCAACACGGATAATGGAGGTAAAAGGCATTATTAAGTGAAAGGCACTTTGCTTTTCTATGCCTAATAACATACCAAATATGAGCCTCCAATCTTGAAGTTGACAAGTCAACCTCCTCTGAAATTGCCAGGAAGAGAGAATATCGTAATTCAGGGATAATACTGAAGTAGACATGGGGAAATATTATTTGTTTTATTGATTGTAGACTTCTCTGTACTCTTCTAGTGCATGCATGCCGCAATTCATCAATACATATACCCAGGTGTTTTACAAAAAGTGAAGAATCACTGTGATAACATGTGGATGGTCAAAAAACCAGTTTCAATAAATTGCCTTTCCTTAAAAAATAAAATAAACAATCCAAAAAAACCCCCCCACAAACAGGCAAAACATGCTTTCATAACCTCTCACTTCTTTGAAAAACAGAAAAATAAAAACAATGATGTAAATTGGAAAACATTTTTATTTCATAACAACAACAAACTCCAACACTTTAATAAGAAAACAACTCACAAAAAAAGTTTTAACATTTACTGTTCTACGTCTTCCATGGTTTGAGTGATAATTCCAATTATTCTTTCTATGAAGTTCTGTGACATGCTAAAAAGAATTCCCTACAATCCTTTAGCAGTATTTTCACTCCCTCTTTCCACAGTGGTCACAAATACATAAAAAAAAAGCCCCTTTTGTGGACTTCTGAGTTTTTTGGTGACTACAGGACATTTCCTTGGCTTGTATAAAATGACATAGCTCAGCTGAAGCCGGTGGTGAAGTTTTAGCTTCCCTCCAGTCATGTACCTGATGCTGGAACTGTTTGCTATGGAAATTATTGTGCCTATCACAGCCCAGATATTCAGAAAATTGTGACTGCTTTCCTGAGGACTAGAAGATATACAAAACCACCAGCTTGCTGTCTATTGTGTGCACATCTAAAGTACCATAAAGGGCATTCATTGCAAAAGAACATAAGCTGTATCATAACTCAGTGTGGATTAAGTAGCAGGGAGAGATGTATAGAGAAACCAATAGTGCTGTCATTTTTCCCCATGCAGAAATTACAGTATATCTATTTTTTTATTTCTTTTTTTTTTAAACCAGAAAATTATTGTCTTAAATATTTTTGCAAGTTTATCTCCTTTAAAGTAGGGTCATTCAGAGGTCTCTACTGTTCTCTCTCATATTCTAATGACAGTTGACTGAACCCTTGATCTTTGACCTGGAGAGAAATTAACCCTCCACATTCCACCTTCTAAACTGAGACATTAATATTCCTAATAATGAGAGGTTATTAAAATCTTAAAAGTTCAGTGGAGCATTTCAAGGACAGTGGAATTAGATTTCAGCAAATATCTATAGATTTATTACATAATACAAACCATTTGATTTGTTGGGATGTACACTCCAAGGCTATGGTTCAGCCAGCCTTGCTGGATAGAAAACAGCCACTTGACTAACTAAACTTGAGCTGTGAAAGAGGAAGAATCCTTGGTTTGGGCCTGTGCAGCTAGACAGTATTCCTCTTACCCCTTTCCACCCTTAACAGTGTAAGGAATATTGTTTGTTAAGTAAATTTAAATTCTTAGAGAGAATGACAGCTTGTCAATCATACTTCCTTGCTGGTGTTGGTTTATGCTCAAGAACCAAGCTGTTGATGGGGGAAAAATTATCAGGCATGCCAGTAATAAAATGATGGGTAGCTGTGGCACCCCAAGTGCTATGCCAGGTACAGGGATACAGGGGAAAAAGGCACAGTTGAGCTTCACTAGATTCACCTCAAAGTCACTGCATCACTTTCTGTACCTTATATCCTCAAGCCTTTAATTTTTGGAACAGTCCTTTTGCTAGCCTTTGACTGGCCACCTTTTCTATTTCACTCAGCTGACATTCCTAGGTCAGTCCATGGTAATGTGTCTACCTATGTATTTCCCAAGATTAAAGAGATTACCAGGAACCAGAGGAATTACACCAAGAGAAGAAGTTGAGACTTCAGTGAAAACTAAAATAAAGGTAAAATTAAAATTATCATGCAGAGAAAATTACTGGATCTCCTAAAACTTAGATCTGACACCATGAGGATCAGCAAGTGTGCCTGTGGAGGGAACCAGCAAAACTTGTTTCAATTATTATTTTGAGGTCCTTTTGTCCTGCCATCATAACCAAAAGCGGAGCAATGAATTGTAATAAACCACACCAAATTACCACTTTTGATTGACACTTACAGAAAAGGCGTTTGATGTAGGACCCTACCTTCCAGGGAGAAAATTCATACTCTCCTACAGAGCTTGGAGATCTGGAAATGCAGCTGATGGAACACATTCCATACATTTATTGCTGTCACAAGTAAATTAAAATATGCATCTATTTCTTTTAAACATGTTACTCTTCATTCAGTTATGATACGGAGACTATGCCAGCACTCTTCACAACCAGCTCCTCATTAATGCATTTGAGATATCACACATTTATCATGTGCTTTTACTTTCCGTATCTAACTGAAATCCCAGCTCCCCACCTTGCTGGCATAGGCTGCTACTCTGCAACAGAGCTGTTTCCAAAACATCGGACTTAAGGAAAGATAGAAAATCTCAGGACAGAAACGTGGTCAGTAAATCCACCGATAGTCTCCATTGCCTGGGCAAAGTTTTCTGGTTTAACAACTGCACTAAGGTTAAAGAAGAAAGTTATGCCCTCTCTGCAGTGACTGCTACCATTTTTCTTTGAGAGTTGCCAGGGCACAGTTGAGCCACAAGCAGCTCCTAAAGAAGAGCACAAGCCCAGTGGCAGCTGTCAGTTACTGAAACCCTGTTGCGACACTGAACATTACCAGGGGCTTCAGCCAAAAGTGCAGACTACACAAGACAAAGTATTAACTACTAACAATTACTGTAAGGATAATTAAACAAAATTTGCAATGCAATACTCAGTTTGCCATGTCAGTCTAACTAATTCATCACCTATTAAGCTTGGAGAACAAGGCTAGTAAAGTACCAGGATTTGTGAAACCATTATGGAGAACATAATTCCAAGGAGAAAGCTTACAGTGACTGGTTCACTGAGCTTTGGCTAAAGTAGATTAGAAAATTCGAAAGCAAATAGTATTACTAGCATGAGCACACTTTTTTCTTTAAATTGCTTTATGAATTAATGGAGGATGTATTTTTACATTTTCTTTTCATACCAGACATTTGTATTTAGGATAGCAGAATATTTACACCTGTCTAATTAAAAACAATACTTACCTAGTAACTGTGAAGGTTACCAGAGGTACATTTTTATATCTATTTGTAACCTTTATTAACACAAATAGATTTTGGCCAAGTAGTCAATGACTGTATTGAACGGATTCTACATTAATCTCAGTTCTGGTGATTAAGCGTCTCTGCTGTGACAGAGTCAGACAAAGCTGGAAAATACTCCTCCAGTAATTGCCTACTGCCACCATGAGTTCCTGATCACACCAAGACCAGAAGGACAATTTAGGTTTCATTCTCCTTTTCTATGCATCACAAACAATGAGAAAATTCTTTGAAAAAGATACTGGCAAGTGTGTTATAATAGAAGCACCAGTGGGAGGAACTTGGAAGGTGTATGCAAAGTAATACAATACAAAAAAAATTAAAAAGGTCAGGACTATGCAAACAGTCTTTGAACATACCACACAATGTAGCAGGTGTGATATGAATCAAATTTGATTACAGTTCATTTACTTAATGTCAGAACGTTTGCTGTACTTCTCTTAAAACTCTCTCTACAGATAATTTAAAATAAATATATTTTCCTGTGAAGATGCATGTATGGAAAATTATACGTACTTGTATATGTACATGCATATATATTTCAGCTATATTTTCATTTCTTCATTAGAGACAATAAAAAAGCTTTCCTTTTCAAAGACTAAGACAAAAAAATGACACTGAGAACCAAGGCCTGAGGAAATTCAGACTAGCTGAGAATACCACAGTACCACTCCAAAGCATGTGGGATTCTCATTCCTTGAACAAGCAAATATGCCAAGTTCAAGATCTTTGGCTGTACTCTCCAGGCATTCACTAACCTAAGGGTTGAGTGAATCTTGGACTAACTGGAGCTCCAACTTAGGATCACTGCTGAGTGATACTGCAGGTTTCTGATACATAAATAAACAGAAATTAATTATATATATATATATATATTACATACAGGTAATTTGGAAACACTAAGATTTCGTAAAGATCAAGAATATAAAATATAGGCTAAAAATAGGAATAAAAATTTTAAAAGGAAAATAAATAATGTCATTAAAAAAATAATGTTTTAGCTATTAAAATGAAGTTATTGTGTTAGGCTACTACCAGGCCATTGTCACATAGCTAACATTCTTCTCCTTAATAAAGTAATTTTTTTTCTTACCTTCAGGGAAAATAATATACAGTAGCCCTTTATTTCTGTTTGCTAGAACATGGAGGGCATATAAACCACATTCAGAAGCATACCCTAGTTTTATTGTTCTTTGTTCTACGAACTGTGTGTGTCCTCAAAATGTCATCAACGATAAACTGTAAAAGGCATCACATCAAGTCATTAAAAGACACTCCCTAAGGCAAGAGACCACAAACTGAAATTGCCTACTACCTAATTTACACATTTGGCCCACCTAGGTATGGTAACTCCACAGCCTCTTTATTAAATATATATTTCCATACATTACGTGTGTATTTAATTACCGGTCAGTTGAGGACAGTGGGGGAAAACGATGTTTATTTAATCCTTTGGTGAGTTTTGTGGCGCTGAGTGCTCCCCCCTGCACAATGATTGGCAGGCTGCTCCTGCCAGAGCCCCCAGGGCCATCACCTGTCACTTCTGCCAGCAGGGCCGGGGTGACGTGGCTGACACTGAGTGGCAGTGCCCAAGCTGCAGAGTGTACCTGCCCTGGACACCGCTCCTCCCGTTCCGAGCCATCGCGTGCTCTCTGCTGCACACTCTGTGCAAAGCAAAGCGGTTCAGAAAACCAAGTCATTGCCTAACTAAGCGACACTAGACAAACAAAGGACAGCTTCTACACAATCATCTAAAAATCTGCCCTTGCTTTCTCCGGAGTAAACAAGGACAAGATCCATCAGAAACAACAGAGCTACAGAGGGCTACAACAATGAACTGAGGAGGAAAAAATACAATACTTGAAAGGAAACAAAAGCATTACAAGCCCTGTTTTTATTTTTAAAAATCTCATTTTAAAATAAGTGTAGTTATTTTTATTTTTTTAGACCATGTTCATATCTCAAAACCAACCGTAAAGAACTTCAGGTTACCTAATTAATGGACTAATGATCATGGAGTGGATGTAGTTTTCAATGCTAAGCCAGTTTGCTCCACCAACTCCAACAAGCTGGAGTTCCAGGCATGGGAATATCACACTGCACTTTTATTTCCCAGCACAATCCCATATAGAAAAGCCAATGCACTCTCAGGACCCAACATAGCCTCTGATTCAAACCAAGTAAATCTCTCATTTTGATAATTCAGGTGCACAAAGAAACATTTCACAGGAGGATGCAGTAGCTATTGAAAACTCCATTAATTTGAGATCTGATGTTATTTGATAAAACAATAGTGTTTTTCATTTGCATTTGTATTCCATTGCTGTTTATCTTTCTGAAGCCTTTGGGCACTAATGACCAAATCATCACATTGTGAATGCCAATACTGAAAATTATTTCTATGCTTCCAAAGACAACTAGCCTTCGTATTATAATGCCTTTTTTCATTGTTTCTTTAACTGTTGTTTGTTTTGTTTTGTTTTTTAACTGGTCCACTTCTTGTTCAACCAACAGACTACAACCTGGCCAAAAATCCCAAAAGTCAGAGTATAGATCATGAGATACAAGGATGACATGTGGAAGGTGATCTCTGGAGAAATTTCAGCAGTAAGATCATCTACCCCTGTAAATTCTCTTTCTTGCCATCAGTGTAAGTAAACATGATGATATACATCACTTGATGTCCTAATCCCAGAAACGTACTTTTTGAATCTAATTAATGGAGGAAAAGGAAGGCTGTATTTAAATCATTCTTTTCAAGAGTATTATCTTTCTCTTTTCTTTCTAACATCTTTTCCCAAGTTCCCAAGTGCAGGTTTGGGACAATGTTACCAGTGTACTAAATCCATGAAAAAGGAGAAATAAGAGTTCTGGCTGTGTTTAAAAACATTCTTCAAATGAAACAGATAAATGAAAAGAGACAGCCAACAACAGTACAAACCAAACCATTCAGAAACAGAAGCAGTTCTGATAAATTCGGTGCCATTAGATTTGCATGAACTCTCTATTAAACAAAGTACATACATAGGCACTGAGACCCTAGTGCTGGACACAGTCCTAATCCTTACTTACAGAGAATTTCTCTAATTTTTAAAAAAATATTACTATTGTCATTTTAATAGGATAGAAAGATACAAAAAAACCCCACATGCTCACAGTTCAAACATGGAACATTCTTCCTCCTGTGACTTCCGTTATTTGAAATTAATATTTAGATCACGCATATGTGAATATGTGTAAGCTACACATACTTTTCAATTTGAATGTTTCTCTGACAGGTTTTTTTTGACCTTGGCAATTCTCTCCTTGTGGCATGTACTTATTTATACAAGTCACACAGTATCTTTTAGGGTTTCCAATTGAAGAGTTTTCAAACCCCAAAAGTTTCCAATATGAACATTCTCTTTAGGGAACATGCCAAGTGTATAACATACTTTTTCTTTTGATTGGTATTTTGTGATATTCTTTTTTCATCATTACATGCAAGTTAAGAGAAGAATGGTGAAGTCTTTGTCCAACTTTCACCTCACAAATATCCCACAGAGTTACCTGTTACACCACCTACTAGCCAGAAACAGCAAGATATCTGCAGCTTCCAAGTAAAGATCAGGTTTAGAAATTCTGGAGAGATATGTCAGGTCCTGTTTTGCTATGGGATGATTGTTCAGTAAAACCATCATAAATAACCTGCTTTAGGGGATAAAATTCCCAGTTTCCTAACTTAACCCTGCAAAAGCAAATGATAAAGGTTTTATTCAGTGGAGTCAAAGTTTAAGAACATGAAGTGACTTTTGAGAAACCTTCCAAATGATGTCATCCAAAATGAGAGAAGAGAGATGGCAGTACAAGGCACCCTATGTCCGCCCTTCAAAAATACAAAGAACAGAGCATGGCATGCCTAGAATTGATACAGAACAGGGAAATTTCCTCATGATCAGCATTGCAGAAATTGAAATTGAGCATGTCATTGTGACATTGGAGAAAACATTACTTATGCCTAAAGCAAAAGAAAAACAAAACTCTTGAAGAACATTTTACTCAGGTGAAAATATGGTTTATGTAATCCTGCCAAGGTCACTAATGCACAGGCTGTTCTACTGCTGAACTGCTGCCATGAAAGTTAGAGCTGCCCAAGGGCTTCCGCTACTTATGCAATTACTAAAAGATTTCAAAGAAATATGGAGAAAAGGATCAGTGCAACATGACAATCTGTACTGTTCACTACTTCTCTTCTACAGATTCTCCTTCCCTTGCAGGATATGCACAGCATGTGGCATTGTCCCTGATGCGTTTCCATGAATGTGCCCTAATATCCTGGAGGGAAATGAAAGAGTCCTATCATGCTGCTTTTTCATTTAAATTAGAGAAAATTCTGTATCCTGAGTGATCAGAATAGTGTCCTTAATATGTAGAGCAATGAACTGGCTGCAAGTGGAGGCAGGATTCTTGATTTCATGGACCAATGGTCTAATCTACTAAGGCAAATTCTTCTTCCTGCATATGACAACTGTGAGCTTTACCCATAACATTCAAAACAATGAGATCATGAAAATTCATTTTTGAGAGACAGATGGATGATATCCATTATTAATGGAGCCCCAAACAGAACCTTTCCCTAAACAATGCAGGTAAAGCCTTTATCAAGATCTGTTAGACAAAAAAAAAACTTGACACAATAAAAATTATAATAAAGAATTCAGTTTTACAAGGATAGATATTACTGGTAAATGCATGTAATATTACAGTCCACTTATTGACAACAATTCAATGAGCAGTTACCTAGTGGCATTGAACAGATTCAACTAATTACACTCTCGAAACTGTAATTCTCTTTTCATACGTTACATTAAAGAAATTGTGGTCATGAAGAGGGAGGCTCTTTCCTTTCTATTTCTTACTCTCAAAACAAAATACAAACTATATGGAGGTGATATAACCATTCCTCAGTAGTGATACCTAAACCAAGTATTTATCTTCCAGAAGCCCAGTTATAACCAGTGGAAAAGAGCAATGCTGGGAGAGGATGGTTGAAGACCTAAAACTGGATTATTTCAATATATGGTACTTTACAAGAGGGTGACATAAAACTCTTAAACACAAAGGAAATCCAACCACCCTCCCTTCCAATCAAATTGATTTTGTTCATGTATCCCAAGGGACCAAGAATAGTACTAGATTCCTCCTACAAAGTGAAGTGCTCTCAGCCTGGATATAGCAATATTTTTTCTAGATGCACTGTATGAAAACTAGTGACTTCTGATCTCTGCCTCATCTTTCTGTAGTCTTAAAATGACAACAACAACCTGATAGATTTATGAGTTCAATCCTCAAACTGAGAAAAATAGGAATGGTTCTTTCTCTCAGGAAGAAAGCACAAACAGTACTCCTGTTTTTCCTCCTTTCTAGAGTATCTAGACTACATGAAAAGATAAAATATTGAAAAGAAAAAACAACATTTTTGTAAGGCAACCTTATTTCCATAAGACTTTGGAGGTGTTCTTGCTTGATATATGTGAATGGTCCATTTGTATCGGATTAATTTCTTGCTCAAACATGTACCAAAATCAGCATGCCCAGGCCACGAATAGACAGTTCTCAGGAAGTCTGGTAACTATTACCAAAAAAAGGCAAGTGCATTAGTATTTTGACATTAAAACAAGTATGACTCTTTTCAAAGCCCAAGGATAAATGTGAAATTCTCATATGTGGAGTTACTTGGATAACTGTTTCATGCCCATGCAAGTGCTGTCCTTGTCTTTAGTCTGGCCATTCCCCTCAGTCCCCCCAGTATTTCATCCCCTGTTCATAAACTGTTTGTCTGACCTGGGATAATCTCACTGATAAATTCCAGTGTGTGTTAAGTTACTGTCTTTGAAATGCTGACCACTGTCAGTCAAACTTGGATAGTCCTGAATACTTCCAAGTGACAAATAATCCCATACTGTAATGGCTCTACAATATACCAAAGAGAAATATAGGGAGTTGGGACTGCTTTTGAACTAAAAAGTAGGGGAATGGTTTAAAACAACAGCTCTTCCCTTCTTGCAACTAGTTCAGCCATGTAATGGCAATTATCAAGTTTGCACAAGTGCTACAGCAAAGGTACTCCTCCCTTTCAAAGAAACCTTTTCCTTCTCTTACTCACCCCTTCTGCCTCCTATGTTTTTCTCAAAACCATGAAGTACAGAGATTTATACTGAGTCAGAGCTGATCTCAAATTCAGACAAAATTGTCAGAAATAACAAATATTTCCTATGACTAAATCTTGAAAAGCCATGTTTGCTCAAGTGGCTTCAGCTGTTCTGCTAATTCTAGCTTCCCTCAACACTGGAAGAAAGTTTGGCCCTGGTTCTGATCCTTCCCTTTCCTGCAGCAAAGAGAGCTTGATATTAGTTCAGTCTCAACATCTCCTTCCCTGCTTGGCAAAATTTTCATTTTCCATATATGACAGACTGGAGCCACCTCTATTCTAGGGTATGATCTGCAGGAAAACAGGTCCAGTATATCAGCCCCAGATTCAAGATCAAGTGTCACTAATATTTAGTTACAACTGCAGACAACAATAATTGGCAACTTACAATGTGGAAGAGCAGTGCACTTAACACATGACTGAAACCACTCAATTAGAATATGAGATTGCTAAAAGCAATGTACTCAGGCACATCAAAGTCTGTTCACTTTCAGTTACAACTTTCAAAGTTAATCCCTTGTTTTTCCTTTGTTGGTGAACAACAGCAAAATGTAGCAGAATTTGCCTCACCACTAAGTCATTAGTTTTCCTTCTGTAAAAAGACAGAGGAAGGTGGCACTTGGCCAAGATATTTATGATCTCCCACATGTGCCAGTTGTCCCAGACTCAGCAACCACCTCTCTGCTCAAAGGCTGGGGACTGAGCTGGTCTAACACAACATATGAACACTGGCCAGCTGGGCACGTGCCAAGGATCTCTGCAACTGCTTAGAATTTTAGCTTGTAATTTTTCCCCAGTCCAAATTTAGCACAGCAAAGTAGTTCTTGTTAGAGACTCTGAAGAGAGCATAACTCGGATTTCAATAACAAATATTTTTGCCATAGTAGAGCAATTTTAAAAATATATATACCATTATCACATTGGCTATGTGTTTTGGGTTTTTTTCAGAAGTCAAAACCCTAGATGTGTTGCAAAAAGCTTGTACTGTCACCTTGTTTGTCCTTTCACAGTTGCCACCTTAGCCCATGTCATGTCCCCATTTGTAAGAAGTGTGGTATAACTGGAGCAGTTCTGTAGAATAAAACTCTTGGTGCCAAGAATGAAATATCCACACAGTATGTGATTTAGGTAGAGCCATTTAAAATTAGACCTAGTCTGCCACGTAACTTTGAATGCCCACAGGTTGCTGGAACAGATGAGAGTTTCTCCTGAAACACACTTTTGATTTAATTCCTTCTGAAAGGAGCACAGTTCCCATGCCCCAACACCCCTCTGTAACAGGAGCCAAAGGACAGTAATAGGATAGTGACAATATTCACTTTTGAAGAATAGCACACTGATCTACACTAAAATGCTGACACAGAGACATCTTTTCATTCCTCTTAAGTTTTTGCCTCAGGTGACAGACCGACTTTCTGCACCTGACTCAGAATAAAATTTAACAGGTAAATTTTCTGAAGACCAGCTTTCTTATTTCTACCAGCATTTACATGGCAAGACTGCATTGAGATGAAAGGAAAAAAGAAAAAGTGGGAAATTAATTTATTACAAATAAAGAGCAATAATGATCTTATTAGAAGTTTTTAGGAGACCAGAAGGAAGCAGCTACTTCATCGCATTTTAGAACTGAACTCTATTGACCACAGCATTCAGCCAAGACAGAATTTGTTTCACATATATTTAGTAAAGCATGTCATATTCCCAAACATTTTAATTTTGAGCCTGTCCTCTACAGGGACAGTAAAGGACAGCAACCATGTCACTTTCTACTGTAGCCTCATGGCTAGCACATGACCAACACAATCAGATGAGCTGGGGATCCCTTTTCAGTAATTCAAAGGTGAAATGAAAAAATCAGATAGTTTTATATCCACAGAGGTTGTAGAGTTCAATGTTTAGGTCCCTTTAAGTAATGGTTGTATTTGAGGCAAGGAATTTAAATATAAACAAATAACAACTGTTATAATCTCAACTGAAACTACTTTACTGGAAAAAGCTGTGAACATCAGAACATTCTCAACTCCAGCTGCACTTACAGGGAGCCTCAAATTCAAAATCTTGGCCATCATTCCATTGTTACTTGGAAAAAGTGCAAAGTGTTAAACATGAGGCCAGGCAGTGGGGCTTGAAGTGAGTGATACTGTCTAACCAAGGCATTATACTGCTGAAAGAGAAGCAATCCTATTTCCCAAGCTTTGCATATTATTACCCTTCCTCTGCAGGTCACCACTCTGTCCACCAGAAATATCTTTGCTCTCTTTTCTAACATGGAAATATTAATTTTCTTGCATAGTTTAGAGAACTCTAATTTCTGTATGGTTCCATGCTGTAGGACTGCTAAAATTTACTTAAAAATTCAGTTCTAAACCAAAACAGATTCTAATGGGATCTCGTAAACAAAACCAGTAAGTGGTGTGCCTAACGAATCACATGGGACATGCCATAGGAATTAGCTTGTGTTGAGTTAGTTCATGTCCCCAAAGAGTTGTGTTTGAGCTTTTTGAAGCTGCTCACTCAGAGGGATTATCTCATTCAATCTGCTTTAATCACAACTAAATGCTTTCAATTGCTATATACTGGGACAGAATTAGAGAATCAGAAGCTCCCAAAATCCATGTGATGGGCTTAGGGCAGTGGGAAAGAAAATAGAAAAAGAAACATTGTAGAGGCAAAGGAAAAAAGATCTTTTTTTTGTCACTCTACAATTGAAACTTACAAGTTTGATTCACTGTATGGTAATGGGTTACACCAGAATAAATCTAAGAAAATTAAGTGGGACATAGGTAGAGCAACTGATACAGCTTTGGAGGTTGGAATACAGGATGCTTCATAAATATTCTCTGTGAGCATAACAGTCTAATATCATCTTCCTACTTCAAGAGCCTCATCTCAACACAAAATTATCGAGGTGGTCATTAGTGAATGTAGATGTAATTGTGATTATATGTACAAGGAAATATTACCATTATCAAATTTACTATATAAAAAAATTTGAGTGGGAACACAAGGGAAGTTGCAGTGCCATGTTTTCCTAGAAAACCTGCTGGGCAATGACAGCAGCAGCTTTAGCAGGATATTAAAAGACTGAATCGTACACATGGATTTCAAAGTGAAGGCACAGATGGGCTACAGTCGCATATTCTGCCCATGCTACCTAAGTGTATACACACCATTCAGTTGTCAATTTTCTCCCAGTTGAGGGGTTCAACAATTTGATTGCTTGCTTATTGCTGTCAATAGATTCATGCTTTACTCATGATTTAGAGCTATCAAATAATTTTATGCTGACATCAGTTGCCTCCCTGACAGCTCTAAAATACAAAATAACAAGCAGTTGGTGTCAGCACTCTTAAATCAAGCCCAAGGGCCCCCATGGCACCATACTATGGCAGCTTGTTACCGCTCAGCAAATGTCAGTCCAGTCACTGTGTGTAGGAGGTTGTCAACTCCCTGGTTGCATCTGCCCTAATAACTAGTCCCCTATAAGATGAAATCCATAAAGCTACCACCATACTGCCTAAAACCTAAGGTGACACAGGCTATAACAGATAACATTGCTTTCAAAGTTCAAGGGATGGTTGCCAGTCTCTGTAGCTGTGCCTTAGAGAGGTTCTTATTCTGCTGCTGTTATGCTAGGAAGCGCAGAGAACACACAGCCATTACCACGCAGAGATATGCTGTGTTTTAATCCTCACTTTCTATATTGCAGCATTAACAGCATGCCACTTTTATCCGTGCAATCTAGCTAGGGGCGTAGCTCGGAATTTGGAAAGTATACACACACATTGGCCTCCCTGTTGGTTCCCTGCCCTCACCATTCCCATAATCTCCCAAGGTAGACATACCATTATACACATCCCCATCACTAGCACAGCGGGTGCTATTAGACAGGGGATCTAGCAGCATGTTCATAAAAGACCTGGCAAAGAACAAAAAACCCATTGCCCTCCATGAAATTAAAATTGTATGCTGTGGCGTACACAGCACATGCCTGCTTCCACTTGAATAACTTCTGAAACATCTCACAACACAAAACAAATCAGAAAATCTAACAAAGACAAAAGGAGGCAGATTTGAGTTCTGTCACACGAGGAAAAATTTTGTTTTCCAGTATTTTAACACATTAGGCAAGACCTTAAGACTAAGAATTACAAAGTGTTTATTTTTGTTTAGTTTGAAAAAAAGGTTTTATCTGTAGCAGAAGGCAGGATTTTCTCTACAGTTAAGTGTATGAAAATGTGTTGCAACCTCATTTCAAATACAGGCAATAACACTTCAAGATTAAGTCTCAAGGTTATACAAAGCAAGAAGACAACAAATAGAGAGCACTGTATTTTCTAACAGATACATACAATTTGGTGTTTGTAATTAATTTACATCCTTCCACATAGCTTGTTTACATACCAAGTTCACTATAATGAATTTATGGTTATCCACCATAGTACTTTACACCCATTAAACAGTTTGGGTTAAGGAGATCACCTCCTAAAAATGAAAGAGACCACAACAGCAGACTTTGTTTCCCAACTAAGAAAAGCAAACACCAAGACAGGCAGAGAGTTGACCCTGAAATGACAGAACTACTCCCATTTTTCCAAGGTTCCCCTCCAGGATACACTGCAGCTCACTATTAAGAGTTAATCCAATAACACTCCATGGGCAATGGAGAACCTGCAAGCTGCACCCTTCAACAGTGAATTTCACAAATACACAGGCAAATCCAGTTTAGGCTTCCCCATGTGTAAATCCAGTGATGATGGGCAGCTAAGGAGAGGGATCAAAGGCAGACTGCTCTGAAGGCAAAATGCACAGGGGTTTGAAGAGGCCATTAATCTCTGCACAGACACAGAGAAGAGGAGGAAGATGCCTGTCACCTTGGTGAGACTGGGGACAATACGGTACTCTCTGTATTACATTTTCATTTTGAATAAAGGAAAAGAAATCTGGCCTTTAGTAGTAGGCACGCTAAAGAGAAAAAAATGGGAGCAGATTTAAAACTAGAAATGGCACAAACATTTGTGACATTGTTTTGCAAGTGTTTCTACATTACATTCTTGATATGTGCAAGAGGTTTTTCCAACATTTGTCAGAATTTACAGAAATATTAGTGGGTGCCATTCTCATGTTATGTCTTAAGATTTTGGGCTGTTTACAAATCTCACACATGATGAGTGATTGAAAAAGCTGAAATTGGACCTTACTAATTGGGAGGGGTAAAAAAGGTGACACTAAAATAATAAAGTTTAATGTTTCTTGTATTTCTTCCTTGGTTCCCACTATCTCAATGATTTTATTCCCCTCACTTTCTTCCTTTCTCCACAGCTGAAAATTTCTCTTAGTTGTGCTTTGACTCCTCAAGCAAAAAACTATTTTTTCACAGCTTAAATGGCAGTGACATGCCTTTCCTGTTTGTGTTGGACAAATATGGAGGATGCATCGATCGTACAAATTAGGAGAATATTGCTGTAAGTAATCTTGGCTCTTTAGAGGCCAGAATTAAAATACCACTTTTCTCCATCAGAGCATGTCTAATTACAAATAACTCCACAAAAGCAGCTGAAGAATGCTTTGACTCAACTGTAACATGCTTTTCTACAAAGCTGTGTCTTTAGGCTCCAATACTCTCCAATACTCTCAACCCTTTACAAGAAGGAAGAAGAGAAATCCAATTATAAAAAATAAAAGCATAATTGCTTTCTATTTGAGAAAGAGAAGCACGAGAGTTTATTTTTACAAGTAGTCTGAAGTGCTGCATAAGTAACTACTGCAATTTGTGTCTCTCCAGGGGCAAATGCATGGGAATCCAACATCAGCACTGAAATAAGAGGAAAGAAGGCAGGAGAGAGACAGAGACAGAGTGAGCAGCAGTGTCCCAGAGCAATTCTGTTCCTCTACCATCTGTCACAATCACTGCCAGTCCCAGCAGACCTGGTTTAGAAAGGCCACTACAACTAATGAGCACTGGAGAAAGGTGGAATCCTGAATCAAGCTACATATAAACATCAAAAAGCCAAATAAACCAGGCAAAGCTCTTAATAAACCCTCAATATAGCATGACAAAGGTCCAACACTATTGGTCCCAGTGGCAGCTTGTTGGAGCTCATACTGAATCCTTAAGAGATGCACATGTAGTTAAGGAGAAAGGTTCTCAATACTGAGGTTTGATTAGCTTTACTTTTTTATTTTATACTTTGTCTTTTGCTGAATGAAGTGTGCTATACCCTGTATCACTAAAAAAAAAACAAAACCAAACAAACAAAAAAACAAACCACAGCATCCAGCAAAAGAGATCATACATTTCTATTGCCTGCAATAATAATATATCTAGTCACTATTTTAAGATGACTTTTTAAATTACAAATTTCATGGTTTCTGACTTCAGAACAAAGACTTATAGATTTCTTTTTTTCCTGCTTGTGGGAAAAAAATGACAAGTATCAGGTAGCTGGTGTGCTCTCTTTTTGAGGTTCGAATAGGAAAAACTGAAAAGCTATTTTGGGACCACTGTCAAAAGGTTATGGAAATTAGCATCATAATCAAAACAGAACATGATACTTGAATCTTAATCCAAGCACACTTGGTTCAGCTGTAAATATGGAAAAGAAATCTTGCCTGAGACCTCTCTTTTCTTTCAGGAACTTCATTACTTTCTGTGATGATGGACATCTCTAACCATGAAAAACTGATCTAAAGTCCACTAAATGTGCCAGAAATACCTGGACTGACTTTGTCTCATCCAGAAACGATGGCATTGTTATCTTAGATGCATAGATTAGAAGCAACTTCAAGTGAATGATGTTTTTTATCTCAAAAACTGCAATTCAGGCTTCTTTTCCTTGTGTGCTTTTCTACAACTTTGAGATTACATTAGTGCTACACACTCCTGAGAAAATTTGTTTACCTCATTCAGACCTTCCTACCAGTGAGAGGCTTTTGTAAAACTGCCACAACTCAGAGCCTATAAGGTTCCAAAAAGGACAGTGCAACTCTCTGAAAACAAAACATCATCACACCAGAAAAGCCCTGAATTCCAGTCAGAGGAAGAATTCGGATACAAGTAGATACCTTTGGGATTTCCACACTGGAATCAAATGCACATGAAAAGTCACTAAGATACTGGTGTGGTGGACCACAGCTTGAAGTCAAGAGACCATCAGCAGAAAATTAAAGATTCAAAAGAAATAGAAAGGAGAAAGGACATCTTATCTTTTAAATAGCAAGAGAAGGCTCGGACCAATTTCATTTTAAAGCTGTATTCTGTGCCTATAGTTCCATGTGGCTGTATAATGTCTAATGAAAGTGTATGGCAATTGCTCCCCTATAAAGCATTTGGCCCTAAATCCTCCCCATCCCCAAGCAGCTCCCACCTTACACCAACCAGTAACTCACACACAGCAATGCCATTCTAACTGGTACTGCTGGAAGCTCAGGGTGAAAACAGAAGTGTATTGCATGGGCTGTGGGGAAACCCTGCAGAAATGCCAGAACTCAGCCAGGTTCTGACAGCTGAACAGGTCACAAACTCAAAAGGAACAGTGTGTATGAGCTACATGAATAGGGGTAGGAGGAGACAAAACTGGCTGTGTAGGAACAGCCACCTCCCCCTTTTCCATCCTGCTCTTCCCAAGCTCTGTAAAACTCCCAAAGAATCCACCTATGAAAGGCTGCCTTGGCAAACCAAAGTTGGCCCTTCAATAACGTCGTGCTTCTCACAAAAATTTGAATTGCAAAGCAGCAGATCAGTGACTATCACACACAACAAACAACTAGACATAAATATCACATATACCATGTATATGTGTAGGCATATATAGATGTTTACATATTCGTGTACATGCACACTTTAAAGCCATTTTAACACAGAAAATATTATTGTTATTTCCATTGTTATTAATGTTTATTAAATAAAAAATTTTAAAATCTATTATGATGATGATGTTTAATAGTATTATGAAATCATAGAATATGCTGTGTTAGAAAGGCCCCATCAGGATCACTGCATCCAACTCCTGGCCCAGACACCCCAAGAATCTCTCCATGAGCCCAAGAGTGTTGTTATTATTATAATATTTATTATTATATTTATAATAATAATAGGTATNAGTTATCTCTAATACCTCCATTGCTTAAATGAAGATATGCATTTTGTAAAGCACATCAATTTTAAAGAACCACTCCTCTTCTATGCTTTACATTTTCAAGTGAATTTTAATGCCTGAAGAAGAAACTATGATTTTATCTTAACATAGGGTATGGCTTAGACAGACACAGAGCAGCTTCTCCCTTCTCTCTGTCCCAGTTTTCTATCCCCAAAAGCTTACTGCTTAAATGTCATAACCCTAAAGACTACTGTGAGATGAAATGCTCCATATCCTGTGACAGATTCACATGTCTGGAGAGACCTCATATAAACATGTAGACAAAATCAGAATCAAGTTCTGACATAGCTTCAAAGTCTAAAGGCAGTAGGAGACAAATTCATGCTGCAAGTCCTTAAAAAGGGACTTTTATATTTATGCCTTAAAAAAAGGCATAAATGTTAATGTCTCTATCCTTACTAATACATCTTCAATGTTGGATTCCGAAATAAAATATATAAAACAATGCAAGTAGATTCAAGCTGTATGTTGTCCAATAAAAGTTCAATAAATTCACTCAAAAACTCCTTGGTAACTAAGTGAATGCACCCTAGGGAATAAATTCAATGAGCAATCTGACCTATCGTGTGACCACTTTACTGTAAAAGCTTGTGCAGTTTCTTTACCTGTACACTTGTTTTTGCAGTTCTGTGATGACACAGTACATGATGCCTGGCCTCTACAATTTACTTGACAAGACAGCAATTGGTATGACAGTATGTTTTAGTACCCAAATAAAACTGGCCATCTCAGACTGCTATCATAATGCAAAGTGCCAAAAGCATCTCAGCAGAAGCAATACCTATCCTATACTTGCATATGTCTGAAAATTTAAAATTACCTGTGAAACGTGCTCCTTCTTATAATTTAATGAATAACCATAATAATACCATGATACCATTATAATAGTAACAAATGTCTTTTAAAGTATAGTAAAAATCACAATATGAACACTGATACTGCTTAAAGGTCAAATTCTTTGTCCGCAAAAGAGACATAATACACGTGGCAAATGTGCTCGCCTTCCCTAACTTAGAAAGATGACTTTGTTGTTATCTTTAGAAGCAGCTTAACACACATAATGGTTGCTTCCTTAAAACTACATTGTTCTCTTTTGAACCTCAGCAAGCATTTTGGCCAGCAAGCACATATAAAATTCACAGTACCATATAAAGAAACCTCCTATTCTTCCACTGAGCTCTATACATAGAAATTGTAGGTTATTATTTAAATGGAAAAGCACTTCCCAGTGGACTGAAATGAAGACCTGCTCTTGTCCAGTAATAAGTAGTTGTGGAGTTCAGGTATTATGGTCCTATGGTAGTCACTTTTTCAACTTAACAAATTTTCCAACTCTCTAAGTAGGATTATCATCCAAACAGAAGAAAAGTTTTTCTTTCCTGTTTGTTTGATGGGTAAAGGATGTGATGCACTGCTTGTGAAGAAATATTACAACAAGTTTGAAATAGTGTCAAACCATCAGTCACAAACAAACTCCTTCTTCAGGGGCAGTATTTTACAATATCTTCTGTTCATGAAAAACTGTTTCCATACTGGCAGATATAAGAAGTCTGTTTCAACATAGACTTATGTCTATGTGCAGTGTATTCTATCAAGGGAAATCATTATTTTTATATACTGAATTCTAGGTATTATTCTTTGTTCCCTAGTATGAAATTAGAATCCACAGGTCTTCCCACTATGATTGCCTGGCAGTAATTGCTTACTCAAGGAGCAAGCAATTCTTCATAATAGAAAATACGGTGTCTAAACAAAACATTGTGATTTATTTATAAAAGCTGCTCTTGTATTCCTGCTCAAGCTGCATTAGATCCACTACCAAGCACCTTAATGACCAATTGTACTTCTTCCTTTACAACTCATCTGTCAGCACCAACTTGGAGATGTCACATACATCATAACTTCTGAATTTCTGGCTGAGAATGCTTGGATGAGCTCTCCTATCAAACTGGCCTGTGCTGCTGCTTTTTTTTTCTGGTAACCTGCTGAGACATGGGCAAGCACTTCATCACTATAAACAGTGAAGTATTTCACTACTGCTTTCCTACCTAGCAGGCAGAAAAGCCAGGAGGAAGGCCCAGTGCAGCCTGCGGTGCTGTGAGCCCCACCATCCTGCTGCCTAACTCTCCTCTTTACCCTCAGCTGATATGTCAGAACTGCTTAATGAAGTTTCATGAGCTAAAGCTCCAATGACATTAGATCTCACTGCACATAGTTTAAAGGCATATTTTGAAAGTTCAGCATCCAAAAGAAGCTTGTAAAATCTAAAATGGCACCTGTTTTATTTTTGTCTAAAGCTGAATTTTCATATAGAACAGTTTATGCAATAAGACAGCCTAATCCTGCCCTTATAATACACACCACCTGCACATTCAGTGAGAAACCATGCCCATTTTCTAGATATAGTTTAGGTGGTCAAATATTACAGCAAAGCTTTCCATGAACTTTATCTTCTTTCAGCTAATGGATGCCAGAGTTTTTTATAGCTTTCCTTCACCATGCTGTTTCTCTTTGCTAGTAAGGCCTATTTAAAATCCCCTGATTGCATATAACAGAAGGAACAGAACCCTGGAACAGAACCCATCACTTGGCTGTGCCAAAAGTTGGATTTTTTTCTTCCATTTTCTTTAGCAATTCAAGCACACACTGTACTTCATAAAAGTGTTCCTTGAGCCCATTAGACAAATTTGATATTTTTCTATCTTGCCCTGCTCTTGACAAGAGAAAAGAGTTCAAAGAAACTATTTCATAGTAGTTTGACATTGTTCAAATGCACTCATGAATAATTTATTATTAAGCATATTTTATATTTACTGGTTTAGGTACTGTTGCATTAAAATTTATTTAACATATGTATGAATTCCATTAGGTTGCATCATGGGACCTAATTTCTTTAGCCAGAAAACATGAAGTGATAACATCAATGCATAGACTACAAACAGCGAATGAGGTAATTATGAGAGTTTACTGCAACTTTCCAAAAGTAACTCAGCCAAGATTTCCAAAAGATTTGAAGCCCCCTTCATGTGCTCAGTAAATTTAGAGTAGAGAAAGAGACCACATGGGGAGGTGTAAGGCAACTGAAATATGATGGGCTTAGCAGCTGTGAAACTCATTCTACTGTTATTATTTCCTTGGCTCCAGAGAGGAGTTTACTACTATGCAGAAAAAGTTGATTTTTCTTAGAATCTTATACTTTGAGTGGGAAAAAAAAATACTAAATGCTTCCAATGGACCACATTGATTCCGATTTTGATGATTTCTTATAATTTGGTGTATTTCACACTCTCTGCCTTCATTAGCACTATCACTGCTGCATTCCTCTGAATTTATTTGTAATAATTTGGGGAAAGATGCTGAGTGCAGGTAACAATTGAATCATAGCAACTTAAATTACTGTTGACCTGCTGACAGTTTTTAACTGTGTCCCCTGTCATTCTGCCACATGTACAACAGAAAATATGCTACCCTCTTGCCTCTTACAACCTTCCAAGCCATTTTTGAAAGCTTTGTTTTGATACAGATACATAAAAAGCAGCATGGAAAGAGGTATGGAGGCACAAGGAGGAAAAAACAACAACTGAAGCATTGACATTCATAGAAGTGGAAGAAAAGACAAGGAAGAAGGGGTATGAAAGCTAAAGGTACCATTTTCTAAGGGACTTTGGCACCCATTTCTCCCTATTAAAAGGGTTTTAAAAATTTAAGTCCCAGTGGTCAGATGTTCAAGGTCAGGATCTAGGGTAGAGATGCACAACACAGGCACAGAAAGCAAAAGCAGGAAGATTGGAGTGTTTTCTATTAGGGGTGATAGAAAGTCAGTGAATGTACTGGAAAAGAATGTTAACATGGTAAAATGAGAGTCATCTTTTCTGAGATCCTGGAAGAGAAAATATAAGCTTTAAGGCTGGGAGGAGAACATAAGCAATTAGGACATGAGAAGTGTATGACTTAACTTGTGCATTCATTCTCTTTACTCTAGTAGGTGTATTTTACTTCCAGTACCTCCAGGCATATTACTCTCTCATTTTTGGCATTATACGCTATTAATAGTTACAGGCAGTTATCAGTTCACTCTTAGTTATCACTTCATCAAACTTGGCAAATTTAACACAATCATTCTCAATAAATTAGACCTGTTAGCCCTTTAATTTCTGATATTTTTAGCTGAACTCTCTCCAGTATCAGTAACTTTCTGTAATTAAACACAGTTTTTTCGTAAATAGTCTCTCCAAAGCCAAAAGATTTACTCTGGATTATTGTGAAAGGTTTCCTGTACATCTGTAACCAAAAAAAAACCCCACCAGGCTTCTACACTAACATTATTATGAATACTCTGTAGTCCTTTCTCATGTTTACAAAACCAAAATAAAACCTAAGCTGAGCTAAAAGCTGCATACAAAAACACCAACAAAAGTTCCATATGTATATGTACATCTCTACCTGATTGTGTCAATGCAGAAGACAACCCAGACTTCTAATTAATATTTCATCAAATTCCACTTGAGATCTGAAGGTCATCCTTGCATTTTTCTTTCTCTTATCTCATCTCACCATTTATGACAAGAGCTTTCCCAAACCAGTTGAGATTCCCTGGTACAGCTGTGTGATTTGCATTCAGCCCAAAGGGACTGCAACAAAGTAATTAACGGTGTTAAGCTTCCCATTATGGCCACCTGATCATAGGGGCCCAAATACAAGTGGTAGCACATGAGGTAGGTGCCTAAACTTTATTACAGGATAGTGAAGAGGTGATCAATAAAAACTCTGTCATTAGGAGAACAACAGGACAGACCTGGGAGCTTTCTGAGCCCTTTAATTGTGTTGCCCAGCTTTACCTTGTTTAGAATATGCCCACAGACACCAACCTCATCCATTGCCACCTACAGTTAGATACTGGAATGTAGGTCTGAAATCTAAAGCTTCATCCTAAAACAATAACGGGACTCAGTTCCTTGGTTATCCAAGGCATTTCTAGAGGACAGGGCTGGCTATAAAAGAGCATCTGTAACAGACACTTGAGGCACTAGAGCAGCAACTGGAGAACACCAGCCTGGAAATATGAGTAGATGCCTATGAAATACTGAATCCCACCCTACCTGCCTTTTGAAAGATGGAGAAACGTACTGTAATGTAGCACTAGAGCAGGAAGCTACGGATATAGTCACACAACTTATTACACATTCATCTTCTTTCTAGATGCCAAACCACAGAGATGTCAGACATCTAAAAAGTCTCGAAAAGGCCAACCTATTCTCATGTCTTGCTGCTCGAAGGAATTCTTGAGACATAGCAATGGCTTTTCTTTTTTTTGCCCTTTTTTTTTTAAAAAAAAAAGGTAACTTATAAATAAATCATTTTACAGAACTGGTTTTACTGCACTGACCACTAAACAAAGGTTTTGGTGCTACTGAAAACAGGGACCTGAACTGATGGGGCAAGAAGTCTCAGTAACCATTCTCACCACAGAAACTGGCATGATGAGGAGTCATGATGAGGATTAAAATACCAAACTCAGCTGGAGCTGGTGGGAGTTTTCTCCTGTCTTTCAGTGGAATCAGGGTCTGACCATAGAATTTTTTTTTAATGAACTAAACACATGCTACTTATATAAAAAAAAAAGATAATTAATTATCCCAGCGAGTCAGCACAGATGAATAAACAAGCATGAAAGTGGGTTTCAAAAAGCATAGAAACCGAACACAGTAATCGACATCTTATAAGTAACATTCCCCAGCTATAACTCATCAACTCCCCTATTTTTCCACTGACGTCCCAGTCAACTTCTCCCTAATATGAGGCAATTCCTGATGGCACACAAATCTGGAGAAACAGTATTGTAAGTATCTGGAAAGTAGTACTCAAAATATACATATACCATAACAATGATGCAGTTTGACTTCATACAAATAATTTGCTACAACCAGAACACACCAGCAGTACAGTTTAGTTTTATTTGCAGAAGTGTATGCTAAGCAAGAATGCCAAGTAATGAATGTCAGCAGTCTTCATAGGAGAATCTAACCCTTGAAGCCCTTGACCATACAGAGTTCCTAACTATACTATTTCTGAAGTCCATTCCAGCTAAAAGAGGCTGGCAGATCCAATTAAAAACAAAGAAAAACCTGAGAAACAAATTCCTCGTTATTGTTTCTGTTGCAGCAGTATCCAAGGGTTTCAGCTGGGGTCTGACTCCATTATTACACAAGCAGCTACAAGCCAGAATAGGTGTTCATATAAAAGTACAAACTACAGAAAACAAATGTAATAAATATTCTCTGTTGCATCTTTGATGATATCCAAATACTTGAACCTGACTGCTCTCTCACTATTGCTCTACTTTCTTTGGATTAGCACCTGAGAGAAAAATTCAACAGATTCCCTCTGCCCGCACTCAAGGTCAAACATACAGCAGAAAAATATCAGATAGCTTCCAATCCAATGAAATGCAAAAAGATCTTCTATGCCGTGTTCTTATTCCTAATTTTATTATTTCTCCTTCCAGTGGAACTGTGCACAAAGGTTATCCCAAGAGGGCTCAGAAAGTCTCTGCACAGTCTGCACGTCACCACCACAGTGGCAACCCTGCTGCTCTCTCCCTTAGTCTGGGAGAATGCTTTGGTGTTTCTCCCAAGTTTATTTGGAAATACAAAGGACAATAAATTATTAACGTTTTGTTGTTTCAGGTTTGTTGGTTGTTTCTTTTTTTTTCCCAAATACTGTTTGCATAAATGACTTCTTTTTTCCCTATGAATGAGTAAGCTTTAATTAAACATGGTTTCCCTGTTAAAACAAAAAAAAATTCTTCCTCACTGAAAATCATGATGAACTAGTTTTATAAAACAATTTTTTGGTTTGGGGTTTTCCTGTGTTTTGTTTTGGTTTGTTGAGTTTTTTTGGGTTTTTTTCCCAGAGAAAAATTTCTAAGAGATCTTTTGGCCTTCTGAGAATATTTAAATAATTTATTCATTGCTTTACCTTGAAACAACAAGATGCTTAACCTTGTAGTTTGAAAAAATACATCCACTTAGAAGTTGGTAAATCTAAACAATACTAAAAGTTCATCTTTCTGAAAAGTACTTCCCTTTTTGCTTCAAACATAATACCTGCCTTGGAGTCACAGTGGTTCCGCAGGATGCTGAGGATCAGAATTCCTGGGGTCCTTCTCAAGGTCTACCAACAAAACACAACTGGCACTTTCATCCTTTGTTTTGCTATCACAGTTTGTAGAGCTGAGATCTTATTTACAAGCCAATGAAGTTCATGTGCTGATGTTTACAATGTGCTTTGAAATACTCAGACAAAAACTATTATACAAGTGCAAAAATTCCATTATTATTCAATTGGTTCTGTCCTCTGCACCCAAGCAAAATGAAGCAGGTGACATACTTTATGAGAAACCTTTTAAATAAGTTTCCATGCTCCTGTGAGTAGAATTAGACATCAATGGACGAGGGTAAAAGAGACCACTTAGATAATTCCTATGGTCTTATTTTCATCTTGTTGATTTTTGTTTTCGTATCAAGTTCTAACAAGAGTGAAGTACATGGATTTATCCATCTGCCTGACATTGTATAATGGGAAACATTTTGTTCAGAAAGAAAATGCATTTATCTCCAGAGGTCTGAAGTAATATTTTAAAAATCTGAAACATATTTTAAATAACTTTTGTACAAAAATGGTGATGGGAAAGATCAGTTGTGACTCTTTCTTAAGCTACTTCGACAGAAAATTTGGTGATTTTTCTTATTTCTTTCAAGATTGCTTGCTTTCTAACTGAAGCACTTTGCCCATGGCAACATGAAGATGCTCCAAATTCCAGTGACAGATGAAGATAACAGACATACACTGATTTTAGAACAATTCAGCCCTGCTTTTCATGCAGAGATTCAGCAAAAAGCTTTTCCCAAATGTTTTAATTTAATCTTGGAACATACACTCAACATATTATCTGTGTGAATTCGGAGTATTAAATTTAATGCTTCAGGACTAAGACAAAAGAAAAAAAATCTGTATTATCTGAACATGAAAGACTAAAACCTACTACCCCAAACTCCAGCGAACACCATCATTTTTTGCAAGCCCCAGAGCACCGTTGTACTTGGAGTCAGCCAAAGATTAAAGGTAGCAATATTAGATTGTACAGATTTATACAAATAAATGCAAATTTCCATTGACTGTGGGAATGGGGGTGATTTCCACATGTGGAAAGGAAGTCTGGAGAAATCATTACTGTTATAGAGAAGCTGAAATAAGATGCCTCCAACTGAAAAAGGAGAAAAAGTAAAGGTTTCCTTTAAAATATCGAGATCACATGAAACAGCTTTTGCTCCATATTGCAATGGACTCTAGGTGGGTAAAAAATTGCTGTAGGAATGCATTATATTGTGTAATTTAGGAACTCCGCTGGAAGCCATAAAGTAACTAGGTACAAAACAGCCAGTACTTAATAAATTTCAATTTTAATTCTAATTGGGAAGCAAAGTATGATACCAGGGTAGCTAATACTGAAACGACTTCTTAAAATTATGTCTGGCTGTAAAACACAATTAAATGCACACGCCCACAGAAGTCCCTGTTAAGCTAGAAAAAGAATACTCAGGGGTATAAAATGAAAAATCTTTTTTTTCTCCCCCTCAGTTTTGTATTAAAAATAAGTTACAATACACCCTTCATATAATTTACTGAACTAGAGACAAGTGTATCTAAATGTCTGTATTTAAAGAGCCCTACTGCTTTGAAGTGCATTGGGAAAGCACATATTGCTTTTAAAACATACCACTCCAATTTCATGGTAATTAAGGAAATGTGCCCTTTTCAACACACAGCATACAAATACAGTCAGTCCAGAAGACAAGTCTCCAAATTCCCAACATCTGATTTGCAGGCAATATTAATCACAACCTTATGTGATGAGAGGAGATAAGTTTTCCAATGCAAATAAAGTGAAAACATTTTTTTTCCAATCTGAGGGCCATAAAACACTTATTAAATATAAAAACCAGGTTATTTGGCTATATTGGACTTTCTGACATGCAGTAGGTGCGACAGAATGAAATAGAAATTTCAGTGAAAGAAAATCATCCTGTTTCTCTCTCGATAGTGTAATAACCTGTTAAATCATGTTTGACATTTGTAAGCTGAGTGAGCTGGCAGCCCTGTAAAATCTATGTGGTAATACATGTAGTAAACCCTTTCTGGAGCAGTAATCTCATTGCTTTGTCTAATGGTTCTCACTTCATGTGGCCTACTTGTCCCCAAGAGACTTATTTGACTCTGCCTTTCCTGAGCCACTGGTTGCTAATGTTCCTTATTAGGAAGAATGCAGGAAAGTGCCCGAAGGCAGGGGCTACTCTGCTAGTGATACAACCACCAGCAACCTTCTGCTGGGGTCTTTTTTCCTCCCCTTCCTAAAAAAACCCAACCCATAAATATGCACATGTGTTAAAAATGGATTGCTTTGTGTCTCAAGACAAAAAAAGGAAAGGAAAAGAAAAAAAACCCCAGTATGACAGTGCTCTTTACACTGCTCCAATTGCTAATCTGACAAGCTCCATCTGGTAGGCAGACCTTTTATCTTTTCATCACTCTAAATCTCTGAAGGAAAGTGGACACTAGTGGCATATGTGCATTGTTGGTTCCTGTGCTTAATGAGGTACACAATTTATGGGTCTAACTGGAGGAACATTATTTAAACTTGGATAAAGAAGGAGTGTGAGGGCATGTTTTTCCCTCTCGTTCAGCAATCGCTCACCTGGACAAATATTGTATTATAAGCAAAACCAAACCATATTATAAAAGTTAATTCATATATATATACTCGAATTATCTATGGAGATTAAAGCAGATTTACCTAAGTATTTTCCTGGCAGTGACCCAACTACATTACATAGCTGACCATTTCATACATTTAGTAATTATTCTGTGCTGTGAACTATGGAGGCTCTTTTTTTTTTTTTTAAACTTAAGGTTGAGGTCCCATATTGAATGGCATCACATGAGGGTTGTAAGATATACTGCTGTAAAATCTAGTACTGTAAGTTAGATGGTTATATTACTGCCTCCCTAGACAACATTTCAATTCAATTCAAATAAGATTTTCTTCATTTGGATCAAGAGTTAAACAAGTATATCACTGCTTGACTCACGCATTCTGCAGATACCTTGTGGTATCTTTCAGATTTGGTCTTTTGATATCTAAAAGAAATTCCTTTCAGACCATCAACATTTCTTATTTGTGTGTGCCAATATCAGGATACCCTATGATTTTATGAATGTCAATTTTCTATATATAATTGTTATTACAACTGGTTGAACATTTCCTCTATTCCAGTCCTACACTTGACAGATGTTTGAGTGAAAATCATACCTGAATGCTTTTGACCACCCACATTTATTCCCAAAATATTTAATGTATTTTAAGAACTAAAATGACATTTCCAAAGCCACTCCTTTTTGACTGGTATAAAACACAGTATCAGAATGCACTTATTCTCTGAAAACACCACACACCCTAACCTCCAGCAAGTTTAAATTATTGTTTCAGTCTTTTAAAAATTGCAGTTGCTCAACACTGAGATTCTGCTCCAGTTCTGCTATGTAAGTTGGATGTGGCAATGAACTGGTGGCCACACCACTTCTCCAACAAACCTGAGAGGAGACTTCCTTTCAGTTCTAAGAAACTGATGAGGTTTTAACTTTCACAATATTTCTCACTGCAGTAACACTCATTGCATGACTTGTCCTTCCATGAAACCTCCCCTACAACCCCTCTCATCATGTCTGTTAAATTCATTGTCACTTTTAGACACTATCATAAAATTAATACTCCTAATTGCAAAGACAGTATTGTTTAAGTATTTTCTCCACTACTGAGCAGCAATGTCCACTGCACACACTCTTGGGGGAACTTCAGCAGGATCCCAAGCCCTGCGCAATCACCAGATGGATTGCAATGGATAACTCTCTAAAAATGAAACATTCATATTGTAAATCAGTTCCTGCAGTTCTCACAGCAGAAAGGTCCTCAGTATTCTCCCAAGGCATCTGGTGAGCCCTCTCCTCCCAGAGCTCACACATTTCTGCTCTCTGCACCCTGATACACCAAAGGCTGTGGAAACCTTCCCTCTCTGCAGTCACCAAAAGAAAAAGGAGGTCTTAACTACTCACTGAAGACAGTAGGAATGGGGCTCTTGGCACTATGCCTGTCATCTTCCTTCTTGCCTTTTTGTTTCTTCTCTCTCTTTATATTGCCTCCTACCCTACATTTAGTTCTCTACTTCTCTTTCTTTTTCCCTTGCTCTCTCATTTTCCTCTACTTATTTTTATCTTGATTTCCATCTTCTACCTTGCAGTCTCCTTTATTTCTATGCTTACTCCCCACTTCCTCTGCCGTCTCCTGTCCATAGGCTGTTCTTGAATTCTCTACACCATTGTGGCTTCCCATCCATTTCATGACTTTAAATTTTCTCTCTGTTGTCACTGTGTTGTTTTCCCTCAAACACTGAGTGTTCTTTCATTTGTTAAATTTTGTTTCCTCTGCAGATAGTTTCTGTAATTTCCAAATTATCTGATGTTTGTAATTTTTCAGAAAAAGCATCCAATGTCAGTTTCCTAGGAAAACAATGAGCTGGGTGGTGATGTTAATGCCCCTTTCAGGATAGGGAAATTACTAATAGAAAAATGCCATTGCTCAGATTCATTCCCCCCAGAAATTACGGAGAACCTGGAAAGATCATCCAAAAATGTAAATGATATTTCTCAAAGCACTTCAAGACTCATGAGAGGACCACAAAATCCGATAACACAGCTAGCAGAGTACAGCCATGAGATGCAAGGCAAAGCTCCTCTTCTTTTTCAAGAAGTTATAATATTTTAAGCTACTACTAGCATTAAATCAAAAGATTTCATTTCCCCCAAAGAAAGTTGCTGTTTCTGCTTCCAGAGACTCAGAGAAAGTACTGCCATTGACCTCTGCCTCCAAACATAATGTCAAGGCTCCAGAAACACAAACTGCCCCTGCCTGAGCCTGTATTTGGAAACATTTTTGAGCTCTGTGCTGCAAACTGTGAGCCTGGGTAACATCTGTCATGAGACCCCTCCAGGCTTCCAAGCTCTCCTTTTTTTTCATCCACAGAAGCTGCTAACTTCTGATATACAAGCCAGCAGTGGATACCTCAGGGCCATGGATAGAGGGATTCAGATTCCTCAGCTGCCCCCAAGCAAAATGGCAGAAAACTAGGCCAGAATCTCACTTATGCTGCAGTAAAAGTTTCTTGAAACCACAGTGCTCCTGAGTCTCCTGAAGAAAAACTGTTCTGCCAGAATGTTCCCAACTAACTCCACTTCCAATGTAAGGAGAGAAGTCAGAGAAAAGGTGCAAAAGGGAAAAGAAGTCGTCGTCGCTTGTATTTTACATAGTCTCTGCTTTCTCCATTAGTTTTCCAGGATAGTAGATTAAAGAACTTCTTCCCTTCCGTAATTACAGTAAAACACAATAAACTACTTGGGGTTTCATATGTCAGAGATACTGTGCCCTGTGTGATCCAGAGTTCTTTCTACTACAGGTGTTTCTAAGGATAACATCCTCATACTCATGTTGTTTCTCATACATTATTCATAATACTGTCCTTTGCCAGACACCTGGCACCTAGCAACCGAACAAAAACTAAAATAAAGACAGGTAACTTCTACTTTGACATATTTGTCTCTAATGCAAACATGAATAATGAAGAAAGGCAATATATGAGGCAAGTAAGATCCTAATATAATGGGTCTTTTGTTCTCTGTCAGAACCATCCATTATCTTTTGCCTTTGCAGGAACTCGAATGAAAATGTGTTTTCAAGACCTAATGTATTCAATTTGATACTGGCCATAAAACTGCCAAACTATCTGTCATGACCAACAGGCAGCACATTACCCTGCTCGGGAAATGCTTCACACATCTCACTCATCTGAGAGCTTCTGCCCCTGGATGGCAGCACAATGAGGTAATTGTTCACTATCTGAGTGTATCATGACTGAGTCACACTGCCTGTCCCTTCCCTGGGCTCTGGCCACAGCAACAATGTCATTCCACCAAACTTGCAAAAGAAAAAAAAAATAAATTGTAAAATGTTTACCAAAATCCAGTTCTATTTCATTAAATGCATAATAACATAATACTTGAGAATAAATTATTCCAACTTTGTCCATTTACCCACTCTGTTCGTTCATCTCATTTTCATCTCCCAATCCTTGTACACTCTTCTTCCAACCCTTTACAAGCTGCCAGGAGATCATTAGGGAAGAACTTTGGCACAGTCTGACCACAACTCACAGGGACAGTTTTATGACTCCCAAGGTTCCCATTCCAAACTAGAAGCAACAAGTCCTCCAAAAACAGTGAAGTCAGTTTCTGTTTTGCTTACTTGAGACAAAGTATTTAGTTTAACACTGCTTTTCTTGCAGTCTGAAGAGAAGACTATGGAGTCTGCAACTTGGAAAGTTTGCTGAGCTCATCAAGCCTTAAACGACTCTTATCGTATATCCATATGTAGCCAGTCACAGTCTGATCACTACAACCTGTCTCTAGACAGAAACATAGCAAATTATTATGGGTATGAATAATCTCAAGATTATTCTTTAGCACTCCTATGAATTTACTACTGTCCTTTCACAGGAACTCCTGAGAAAACCTGGTCTTACTTATCCTGTGTGCTGGAAGTTATGACCACATCTGTGTCTGAATGTGTTTTGCACAAATTCTACCTCAGCTAGCAATTCCTTGGCTGGTTATTCTCAGAGACTGTTGGGCCTGTGGCTGTCACATGGTCAAACAAGGAAAACAGCACAACAGAATGTTAATTAGTATGGCATAAGCACCGTCATAATGAACTCTAATTGCTTGTCAGTGGCAGTTGCCATAAGGCACAAGATCTACACCAGTTCTTGCACCTGTGGCTGTGACTACAGGTATTGTCAAAGCTAAACACGGACTCCCATTAGACAATGTGTATTAATATTAACAGATTATCAAGCAAACATCACACATCTATGTGTTACCTGTATTATTTAGTGCTCTTATGTTTCTGAATATCACTTAAAAGAAACCCCAAAAACCCCACAACTTCACAATTCTGATTTTGCAGCCTTTTGAACCATTGCCCACAACAGTGAGAAACAATTTCATGCTTGATCAGTTTTGCAGCCACATATTTGATCTCAGTATTATAAGGACGAAAAATAAGTAGGAAAAACAAACTGAAGGAGATTTTAGGCACTGAAACACAACTGAATGCAACAGATGCTAATAGTTAGATACACAAAAATGTAGCCAAACAGCAAAACAGTAACAGTACTTTTAATCTCGTTCTGATAAACTCTTGAAATGACAATACCTTTCCCAGAAACTTAACATTCTTGCAAGCAAGCCCTTGAAATCCATGCCAAATAAAAAGATCAGACATTGCTTAAGCAGATTCCATTACATTTATGATATCACCCAGATTCTTCTAAACAGTGAATATAAATTCTGCTGTATAACATCACAGTCTGAGGTGATCTGAGGAGGAAAATGGATTATGATGTGCAAAGGATGAACAGAGACATCAAAGCACTTAGTTACCACTTCTGAACTGCAGTCATCTTTTAGAATGACACTCCAAAGTACTGACAGGATAGTGAAATCTGGGAAAGTGGCTATCTGAAAGACTGCAAATCCCTCTTTCTCAAGAAGAAAATAACATACTCCCCCACCTCCACATCCCCTATTTTGTGTCTTCCAACCTTGCCAATTACATCTGCATCACAAAGGGATTTTGTTGGTGTTTAGAATCTGAGATTTCCTCCAGCTGCGTAAAGGCATGCTTTAATTTGTATTATGATTTCAGATACTAAGAATAAGGGGAAAACAGAAGTGCTATCCCTACACAGAGATGGTTATTTCGCCAAATTCTGTGTAGCTTAGGTATTTAAAAGGGATACATCATCTTAACACCTACTTTAACCTACAATGTATAATATTAATAAAACCCAGCCAAATGCAAATGACAAATTTTACACAGTGCAAAAACATCCAACTATCCAGTTATTATATCTCAATCACTTTTCACATAAAGAAACATGGAAAAGCTGTAGTACCTGACCAAAACTTATTTTACCTTTGAGAACGAGGAAAAAAAATGAGAAGGAAGACTATAGCTTATAGAGGAGAGCTGGCAGCTTAAAGTATTAAAATAAATTCCCATTAGAGACATAATATTTTAGTACAGCAAACATTCCACCTAGTGTCCTAGAAGGATGAGTAGATCATGCCAACAAAGGAATCATGTCTGAGGGTACAGTTATGCCAGAGGCTGACGTGGCCAGGTACAAACACTTGGGTGTAAATCTACGGTCTGACAGCCTCACCAGTCTTTTGAGGACAAGGATGTCTCTGAACAGTGATGTCCTACAAACAGTTCTGTATTTAATGAAAGGAATGACTTTGAATCTTTTTGATTTTTAGATGCCTTTGTTTTCTTTTCCAGTGAGGGTGTAAGTCCTTGAATAGTAAATGTTAACCTAATGAAACTAATTTGCTTCTTTTTCTGAATTTAAAGGTCTCTTGACATTATTCAGTTTTTCTTCCTTATTTCATTTTCCCCTCTCATCAGAGTGAAAAAATGTACAATGATGAATAAACCTCAAACAAACAGAAAAAAGAACATTTTCTCTGACACTTCCGACACTATTAAGTATTTTATATACACTCACAGTATTTAGCACAATGTTTCTTCATCCTTGGTACTTCTAGTCATTGGTTTTGCAAGAAAAATAAGCAGCATTGTTCAAATACTCATCATTTAAGACTTCAGTAAATATTTAGTCTATTATGCTTAGTGTTCCGTGTACGAAGGTCAAATGAAAGCACTTGGAAGGACACAGTGCAATCATACATTTTAAACTTTGGAGAACTCAACTCTGACACAACACAGCTGTATTTCCATTTTGCTCATCTTTGAATCTTTGTCTTTCATTTTTCTCTTTCTTTCTAAAGTGAGTGACTCTGTAGACTAAATTGCCCTGTTATCGACACACACATCAATCCTTTTACATCTGAATGTTCCTTACCAAAGTGGAGATCCAGATGAGCATACCACTAATATCTGACTGCAAAAAAAAAAAAGGCAAGAAAAACAACAACAAAAAAAGAAAAACATAAAAAAGACTGATTGATGTTCTTTAAGCATCTCACACTAAATATTAATAAAGATTTTAATTTGAGTGTTGGAATTTTTATGTCCCTTCTCCATTGTTTTCTCTTTCCTTGATATCCATTTTCAAACGTGCCAAGTATCTGCACAGAAAATGTTTTCTACATTATATCTTATTCTATATATTACATATTATTATTAGGTTTTCTTCAATTTCCTTGTCATTTTTTTATTCTTTCTAGTAGGTTCAGATGATTTCTACTATTTTTCATAAAGAAGAAATAAACTTACTTCTCCTTTCTTTTAACTGAGTTGAGATATACTTTACAAGGAAAGGACTCTGTGAAGCAATCAACATCTAATCAAGCTGCAGAATTAGAAATTATTTTTTTGAAAGTAAGAATGTGCATTTCAGTTCTTCTCTTAGAAAAGCTCATCTAGCAGGCAGTATAAGATGATACTAAAATAGATTTTAAAATTAGCAGATTTTGCTGTTTGTAATGGTTTTAAGGAAATGAAGATGATGAAAGTGATATTTACTCTAAAAGTCAGTCCAATAGGAACTGAACAGCAAATTTCTGATGTGATCCATGTTTAACTATGGAAGGAAGTTTTGATGACTCAATCTATTCTAGAAGAAGCAGAATACCTAGCAATGCCAGCCCTCAAAATATGGTAAATGTTTTAGTATTTTCCTTTGCTATGTCCCCAATACCTGATGTTTAGTTCTGAGCAATAACATCTCCCCACCTTATACAAACAGTAGCATTTCTGTTATTAAAATGACTGGACTTTGGATGTCAGCCACAACTCTGCAGTACATATACTTTGGTTCAAGACTTCTGTTTCCTGGGTCCTTTGATGAGCAAGACTGTATTTGTCATAAATCCACTTACCATGGGACAAAGTCCCATATTTTCTGTTGACAAGTGAATAAAAACCCAAGGGTTTTTTGTAAAATTGACATCATGATTATGACGTTAGCTATGCTCGTATCCTATCCCATTGTCTCAGTCTAGTCAGTCTTCTCGAGAGACTAATTCTGCACCTCCATTGTTGAGAGATTTGTTGCAGAAAGTGAATTTCTGAGCAATCCAAACTGCTCTGGCCATGAGAATTCTGCTGATATCCCAGCAAAAGAGGATCCTGCTGATATGGCAAACAAGCAAGGTCACACACCTGCTATTCGTCTGTTAGGCCTTGGTTACTCCCTAACAAGTACAGCCTGGGGAGTACTCCCAGGCCTGGCTCTACTCCGGACACCAACCTCAAAACATCAGGATGAGATAATGTAAACACTGGACTTGTGAGAGATTAAGCTTGTAACCAATTAGAAGTTCTAACGTGTGAGAGTAAGACCTTTTTAGCCAATAAGATGTACCTGTAACCCTATATAACCTGTGTGCTGTGTGGAATAAAATGTCTTCACTTAAATCTTATGGGTTTGTGTTGTGAAGTCCTTTGTCTCCGCAAAACTTTGTTTACTTTACCTCCATGAGTCCCAGACCAACAGCCAAATTAATAAACCACTAACATGTCACTCCTGCCCTCAGTTATTAGACATGGAAGAAATGTAAGGGGTTATAAATCTTACAACACAAAGACTGTTACAACTCTACTGCTTATGAAACACGTTGTGTCTCTGAATCTCGCTCCCAAAGACAAGAATATGTTTTCAAACGTATAGGAGAAAAAAAGAAAAAAAAGAGCAGTGATATTTTTGTAAATTGTATGCTTTGATTGTTAATGACTTAGAAAGCAGTTTATTTTTAAAACAAACATTCTCAAAATCTTTGATGGCACATTCATCAATCCATCTGCTTCAATGTAAATTCTTTGAAGTGCAGGTGGCTTGTAACGTCATGCTACTGCAATTAATGAAGTTTTTGAATCTCTCTTGCTCTTTAATGCCCTTTTGAATGGTTAAAAAAGGGGTTATAATCTTTCATTTTTCATCCAAACAGTATTCACAGTTAGATATTTTCATACACTTTCTATTTCTTTCAATAAATATGTGCATTAAAAGTTTTAATACAGAGCTACTGAAGGCAATCCAACTGCATCTTAGAAATATCAGGATGACCGTTCCAAAAAATAAAAAAATGAAATGTAGGTGCTGGTTTTGCCCAGAAATAAGAAAATGAATCAACAAATAAGAAAGAAAAACACATGACCCTAACTCTGTAACAGATAAAGTATAAGACTTGATAAGGTCCTGAAAGAAGCCTTATGTTTCATGCTGTTCTACAATAAGCTATTGGATATGTGGTTGACTCCACTCCTAGCTGGAATTAGACCTGCCTAACTCTTCCAAGCTTTATGCAACTAATAAAGATTCTCCAACATCTCAAATGACAGATGTTTCTTCAAAAGCAAGTTCAGAGCTTTTACGCAGTGATATCCCCAGAAGATGGCATTCCGAAAACTGTGAAACATTAGTGGCTGCACATATACCGTAATTCTGTACATTCATCCTGAAATTATTTGACCAGCAGGTTTGGGGTGTTTAACTATATACCTGGAGCATCTTATCACAATCAAAAGTGAATTTTATAATTCAAACAAGAGGCTTAGGATAACTGAAAAGTTTTAGAAGGTTCTGAATGCCTGCATTTGTTCCCTGTGCAGATTTAAGACAATTCAATGAGTAGTCCACAGTGAAATTATTGTCTTTGATTTGCTGGTGGGGAGGGGAAGGGCTATGGGGATGAAAAGAATTGCATCCTTGCATTCTTCCCACTGTCAATTCCACAGCAACTCCTCTTTAAAAATAACTGGAAATCCCTGGGTGGTCTGGAGCAAAGCAAGTAAATGGGAACCTGCTCAGCAGTGTGACAGTTGTGCAAACCAAAATCTAGACAGATGGACTGTAAGTCTCTAAATTACAATGAACAAATCTGCTGTTCGTGGTAGCCTCATATGTCAGTACCTTTTCAATTTAAAAATTTTCTTTCACTTCTTTCATCTTCCAATTCTTGTGTTTTCCTTAACCTCTACTGTTCTTTCAACTATTACTGGATACAGAAGAGAAATTCCATGCCCAAAAGTACACTACCTAAACATATTCTCAATCCAAAGTGGCATAATACAAATGACCAATACAAGGCACTGAAATAAGAAAAGTTATTCTCAAATTTGGTATTATTTGTTCTGAGAGACCTTTGAATATTCTGTCATCCCATTACACATTTAATCCATTCATAGATGAAAAACTGAATCAGCCACTTATTTTGCTAAGAAAGTACCATGAAGCAACCCTACAAGCTCACTTGGAAGTGGCCATGCTTTTTGTGTTCCAGACATACCTTCACTATACCTACACAGAATGACTGGCAGTTGTGTTCCAACACCCACATCAATCTACTTTGAGTGCAAGAATCCCTCAGCAGAATCTATTACACTCCTTACACTTGTCCAGGTATATTAGAAGCTAATACTTCAAAAGATATTTATCTTTTGAGCCTGGATTATTTTTCCAAGTGTGGGACTATAACTGCTATACTATCAGGCAAGTCTGCAGAAAGACAGTGAAAGACTACAGCTCTCTGGTAATGTCTGTTGCTTCAGTGGCCCCATACACTGGGTTAATACAGAACAAAACAGTAGCTGCAGTTTACTCACAAAATCCAGAATCCTTTAAGTCCTTGCCAGGAAACTTTAATCTCTAGATAGAGACTGACTGAGGCTACTGCATTCCCAATAACTGCAGCAAGCCTCAGGACTCCATCCTTACCATATATGGACACTCCATGTCCTTGACTTTTTCAGGATTCTCAAGGCTCCTTAGTCCATGCTATCTCTTCCCATGCTATTTTCAAGTACAATGAGGACACTAGCAAGGGCACTTACTGCCTTCAGCAAATTTAGGGTTCTTTTGTGGAAGACATCAGTCAAAAACTGAACTTTTCCTCTGTTAAAACAACTCCTCTGTAATGTGCTCAGAAGCAGCTGGGAGTTGTTACTGTTCAACCAGAGAACAGAGCCAGATGCTGCCATTTACTATGTGCATATGATAATACATGGGGTGGTCCCATGGTGTAATGGAAAGCACTTCAGTCTCTGAATCCCAAGGTCCTGAGTTCGAGTCTCGATAGGGACCATCCCAGGCAGTTCAATGCCTCCCTGCCATCCAATCCTGTCAGATCTCGGATGCTCAGCAGGGTCAGCCCCGGTTAGTACCGGGTGCTGTGACAGTCCCGAGGACTTCACTGTCACTGTCCAAGCTCGCTCGGCCGTGGCAAATGAACCTCAGGACTTAAACGGTGGGGCCAGTTCTGCGCACGCTGTGCCTCACCTAAAAAATCCACTGCGCAGGCTGGAAGGGCACACCTGAGAGGGGAGAGCCCTTCTCAAATCTTTGTTTGCGAAGGTTGGTCATTATTATTATGGTAATACATGGTGTATTAAATATTGAATCTGGTTAAATACAGTGATTGTGCATATTAATTACCTGGTTTATAAACTTGCACTTAATCATGCATATCCTGTTTGGACTCTAATTTTTTCATGAAAGCTAGGTTATAATGAAGAAAAACTTGGAAGTAAAGCAATAAAAACAACCAGCAAGCTACTAGAATGATAAACCCTCACAGAGAAAGGGCAAAAAAAAAAGAAGTAAAACAACAAAAAGAAGCAAACAAAACACAGAAAAGAAGCACTGTATAGGTATAACCATTTCAGAGGACTCATAAGACTGGTAATAATAAAAAAACAATTTTCTTTTCACAGGCAATAAATCTTTTGATGCTCTTCATTTGACTTAGCCAACTATTTTTTCTTTTCCTCAAAATATTTCCTTTCGGTCTGGGGACTGTGTATTAACATTTCAAAGAAGAATTATTCTTCTATTTAACACTCCCCCCGCCCCGCCCCCCAATCTTAATTACATTTTGGTGTAATCTAACTTTTGTGCACCACCACAAGGCCTCGACTCTGAATTTAATAGCAGGTTGCACCTGATCAGTTATATTAGAAATGGAGAAGCATGTCAAGTTTTTATGCATCAAACTGCAGAAGACTTCTTAAGGCAGTGACATCCCTTTCAAATTGAACACATCCGCTTTAGTTCATTAGTTTTTCTACCTACTGTTAACACTGATCAGCTTCTTAAAGAAAAGAAAACCTGAATCTCAACCCTCAATGACTACAAGTGTTTCTAAAGAAAAGTTGATGCCTGTCTCTGCTTTGGCTTATTTTTACATGTTTCTTCAGTAACAAAAGATTGTACTGGAAGTCAGAAGATACAGCTGGGCATTTAAGTGCTGCTAGGAGTTCATATAGCATGTATCTGACTTTGGAGTTGTTTTGTTCTTTTTTTTTTATTATTAAAAAAGATGCAGCAAAACACACTTCTATATTTTAGCCATTTGTCATGCACACTGACTACTCCCCTTTGCACACTGTCATGGTCAAGATTAGGAATTGATTATACATCTGCAGCAGGAATTGTCAGACCTTCACAGACTACAAGTCAAGACACCTCTGCAACCATAAAGAGAACCACAATCAGGACAGCTTTGCATTGGGGAACATACAACTCCCCCCAAAACCCCAACAGACCCCAACAGAGGTGTATTTCTTCCTAGAGGTCCAAAAAGAATATGCTCCATCACAAATGCACAGAAACATTTTTAGGAGCAACAGAAAGTGAGTACTGCACTCTGTTTGATCTTCTTTCCCAAATACCAGTATTTAGTTCCAGGCTTGCACTAGGTCCTTCACTCTAGCAATTCATCTTCTTAGAGGCCATGAAACAAACACATTGCCTTGTTCAGCCTCAACAAACCCATGATCCCTCTGTGGCCATGGCTTCCTATCAGGAGCTGTCTCATCTACCATCAGGTTTGTCAAGCTCAGAAAACAGTGAAAATCCCTTGACAATGATAAAATGTATAATCCTATTTTTTTTTCAGACTTTTGCATATACTTTTATGTCTGAAAAGGGAATAAGTGGAGTGTTACTAAGTTGCTTTTGACTGCTGGTCAGCTTCACTGGTTGGCTTTCCGCTGAAATCTTGCAACTTAACCAGGTAAGGTAACTTGTAAATTACTCCTTACTACATTTAATGAAGTTTTAAATACATTAACATTCGACTGACTTGGCAAAAATCTTTTCAAACACAAAATTCCATCAGTTAAAAAGGTAAGCAAGAGAATTATGTAGTCTTACTAAGTTTACATTATTCATGGAATAACTGTATATCTCAACAATTGCAACAGTTTGCCCAGTTTAGCATCAAAATGTTTTTATCTCTTCATTATAAAGGCTTTCTAATATGTATACGCTAAAGTCCACAAAAATACAGAAAGCTCTGAAAGTAATGACTGCCTCCAAAAATAAAATATTTTACTGGTAAAAATAAAAAAAAATAATTTCAGGGGAAAAAAGTAAAATGTAACTTCTCAAAGAATCCTAAAACATGCTTTTATTCCATGTGAAATTGCACTTGTTCCATCTTCACTGCAAGAGTTATTATCACACTGGTAGCCATGAAACAGTAGAGACAATTTATTTGGAAAGAGGGAAAAGATGTTACAGTTATATGCACTGTAAAATTGGCTCACATTAAGGCATAATGTGACTCCCATTAAAAATTTGCCATTTACCAAGTGTTATGACATAATTGATATTCATGATACCATGATATTTCTCTTAAGATAGCAGATGATAAATCTGATGTAATTGGGCAGTATTGTTACTCAGGAGCAACCAGTGTAAACTGCTTTACTTAGAATAAGGAACCACCTGCAATTTTCAGAGACTGATAAATTGGGTGCATAGCATTAGGAACCTGTTATTAAAGAGCACATTCAGCAAGAGAATGTTGTAATTTACAAAGAGAGTCATAAAGGAAGATGCAGAATTGCAATGCCACAAAAGGTACGTTATTTGATTTTAAATTCACGTGACTGATGAAAAATTCAAAATCAATGCTCCTCTTAGACTCAGCTGCCCTCCTGCTTTCCCTAATGCCACTTTTCTCTTTCCCTCCTTTCCAGGAAGCCTGCTTTAATTTAGCTCCTTTGATCCAGACCTGCAATGGGATCTCCACAAGCCTCTTGAATGGACTGATGCTGCGATAGTTAGTGAATCAATTGCCGTTTTCTGATTCTGCTTTCTCAGCTGAACCACCATCTAAAGTGGCTGCTTTTCACCACTTTTTTCCTCAGTCAAGCTGTTTTAACTTTCTGAGATGCTGAAGTGTATCTCATTTCCCCCAGTTCAGTACAATTTTAGACATTGTGCCATTGATTTCTTTGTTCACTAAAGATTAATTAGATGGCTGAGTTACAAAAATAACAGACTTCCAGGAATAAACCATTTATAGAATTTACACTTTTCATTAATTACGAAGTATAAAGTTTTAAATGTCAAGTGGCAGTCAGGTGCTTACAGTATCAATAGCACATAGAAATTTGAGTACAACTTTGAGGGAGCACCTCCTGAGCTGCAAATGAGACATGAGATTAAGCTGCTCAATTTTGAGGTGCAATTTGACAGGGATTGCTTTCTGCTGAGCACTCTTTGCAAGGCAGCTTTTTTGTTTTGCTTTGGCTTGAGCCTTTTCCTGTTGAGGACAGGCAAATTTGGCTTTCAGTAGTAAACCTGTTGGTTAGTAAAATAATTTTTACTGCATTAGTATCAATACAAAAAGGCAGAGCGGTGAGACTCTCTAGTCTTAATTCTTTTACAAGGCTTTTTCCCCCACTTGAAAAACTGGCAGGTGAGTTTCTTTGTAGAACCTGCAAATGCACTCTATTGTTCATTCCAAGAGAGAGCACACACACAAACTCAGTATCATTTTGACACCTTAGAGCATAACTTTGGTAACTTCCTCAAGGTCACTTCAAGCACAATATCCAGAGTGGTCCCATCTTTTATCAGCCAAGTCATAAGGCAAACAACATCACCAGCAAGGGAATGTTCTGTTTCACTTTATTGTGAGGTTGCATGTTGCCTCTAGCTATGACTTTCAAATCACTTTACAGGTCATTCTTTTGAGGTCTTGAAAAGACAGCAAAATAAAAATAATTGCAGAACCACAACTGAAACTTTCATGTCTTTTCCCAAAGTGTGGATCATATGGATACCAACCAAACAGAAACATTAAGCAGTTTTCCTACTTATTCTTTCATCTTTTCTATGTATTAGGAAATCCTGTGTAGAAAAATTAGTCACATTCTAGAGGAGTAAAAACCTAAATTCTGGTCAACAGTTTCTTTTGCTCCTCCCATCCTCAGAAGATACCTAAAAGTATTTTGATGATACCATAACTTGATAATGCAGAAGAGTTTGCAGAACTGAAACATTTTCACTCAGAGTGAAATCATACTCACCTACTCCTTCTCCTATATCAGTGCTATTATTAACTAAATAAATGCTCAAAATTAAATGCTCCCTTAAGCTATCTGCAGAGAAATGTATGAGTTCATTAAATAGGGGGAAAAAAATAAAGAACTAAAGCCCGGAACTACAGACCAAGAAAGGTCATAGAAAATAATACTGTGGCATTGCCTTACATTAGCTAATAAAGGCATTCAGAAGGCAAAACAGGTTCCCCTCCCCAAAACTGTGTAGAAGATTGCATGAATATATTCATTCTATGAAAAAACAATGAGAAACTGTACTGGGAAAGTAATAGGGAAAACCACATTTTTGCTGTGACATTACCATATATTCCTGAGCTTCCGTGCTTGATATAGAAACCACCCACATCCATGAAATAGCTTTTGACATATAGATAATGAATTCTCTATTCTGCCTTCCTATTGTGTTTGTTTCCACTATTTATTAAAGTCATCAGCTTTTCACAGGAGCACTAAAACCAGACCAACAAAAAATAGGAAGATAATGGGTGGATTTCTGTGGAGAATAAACTGCCTAAGAATAGCCCATCAAGCAGTGATTTAATCACAGAGTGTTCCTTTGTTTGCTTTACACAACTCTGCTGTTCCCTTAATTCTTCAGCTGCTTCTTTATAAATACTCTTCTGGGTAATGCCTGACACATTAATTTCTATCCAGGGATAAGGCTCTATTTTGAAACTGGCACACAAACACATCCACAGAGGACCCTTCTTTTGTATTTCACCACAAAAAAAAATACACTGGGAGGTGACTTAATAATGAAGGAAAACAAACTTCTCCATATTTATACTGTCACAAGCATTGATGAGTACAGCACTAGGTGGTTATGTGCTTTTAGTACTTTAACCAGAGAGAGAGCAGTAGCTCAGGCTAAAGTCTTTGCAGCAACAAATAACAACTTTGCCAAAACCTGCTCAGTCCCCCTGAGCTCCCTTTATTCCAATGAGACTGCTCTGGGTGACGTAAATAAAACTGCAGATTAAAATCTCTGCACTAATCAGCAAAAAGGGAACTCTGAAATCAGAGAAAGAGATGATGATAGGTCTCAGTCATACTCTTCTTGAAATAAATTGCAAACAGGATCAGGCTGTGTGTACTGCATTAAAATAGAGCGTATACACAAAAGGATTAACCAGCCCTACCCTACAGTTAGTGCCCTGGCAGTGGCCACATTACTGTCTCCCTGACAGCCACCCCATTAAGAGCACTTAATAGCTCATGAGTCAGCAAAAACCACACAGGTGATGGCACTGGTAATTTGTCTATACATGCAAAGATGCCCTTTTCAGGAAGAAATCAAGGGGTATCGTTACTGCAGTCAGAATAACCCCAGACAATCCTTATCATCTCTCAGTAAAGGAAATAAACACTTGGTTTTCTTAGCTTTCATTAACAATACAAAAGTCTTATTTTCATTATGTGTATCTCAAGTGTAGTAAATTGTGTGTCTAAATTTTCATGGAGGGGGAGAAAATACAATACAATAAAGTGTTTCACATTGTAAAACACTCTGATTTATTTGGTATTACTTAGCTATTCTGCCTGTATCATAAACAAAGCTTATGGGATAATAAATTAATCTTGAAGGAAGTAGCTGAAATTTACTATAAGTGTCTTTAGAGCCTTTGGTGACAATGAAAATGCATCTGAAACACATAGAGACATAAGATATCCTTTTTTTATTTATGTGTGTCAACTTTCTCTTCAATACCAATTCAATTACTGGGGTTTTTTTCAGGATAAAAGCTTACCATGAATAAACTATAATGGGAGACGAATAACAACGACCAAGAAAATCATTGTTCTGCAAGACTGAGATCTTTCGACTATTCTTGGTTTACCACTTTTTCTAAAAAACAGTTTTATACAATACTTTTCTATTCTGACTGGAAAAGTCCCTAAAACTAAAGGGCCTGGTTTTCATTTTACAATCAGCCTTTAAAACTCCAAAATCTGTTCACATAGTCCCTTCCCTTAAAACTCATAAAATTTGATGATAGCTACATTGGGCTTTGGACAATATGATTTAGACACTGATGATGGCATCACTGAAATTACTCTAAATGTCAAATGGCATAACTGACAATTCCCTTATTTGACTAGAGGATATTTTTTCCCAATTACTCAGCTCATCTGATTGTAAAAGTGATTCAAGCTGCAGGACAGAATAGTTTGACCTTTTCTCCTTTTCCTTTTCCAAAAAAGAGATAGCAAGCAAAATAATAACAAAATAAAAATAAAAAAAAACCAACATACACACAAAAATAAAACCTTTAAGTGAAGCTTTATTTTATCAGGTACTATCAGGTAACAACAAACTTTGACTTCTATCAGACTGTTTCAAGATATTCCTAGCAATAAGCTTAATTTCTAGACCTGCACTTTATTATGTTGAAATTACATGGGGAATTTTTGTTCAATAATATGTCTGGTTAGGAAGTGAGAGGTACGTAATAGAATTCACCAATCAAGACAGTAACACTATTTCACACTAAAACCTGAGGCATTCCCAGGAGTAGTATATTGTCTAGGATTATACAGTATACTGTGACATAAGTAGGAAGGGAATTCAGAATTTCCAGTGCCCACTTTGGCACAAACTTCAATTTTATTTTTTTTTTATCCTCCTCAGATCAGTAAAAGTGGCACAATCCCACACTGTGGTCCAAATTACTGCTGTGTGTCAATTCAAATTCGGCATCTGACACCCAACCTGAAAAGGTGGGCAGTAGCTGCTGAAAACTGCACCACCTTGAACTGGAATTCACTTAATCTTTTTTGTTCTCCTAATTTTCATTCACCTGGAAAAGAGAGCATGCAAATAAACACATCTACTAAAAATAAAACCACTAAAAGTAAAAATTTTAATCATTAATTTTCCACTAGTATCTCTAATGCCCAACCCAAGGCTCAGAAAAATGAGCAGCTGATAGAACTATGGTTGACAGGAAAGATAGTCTGTTATTGCCTCTCAAAACCCCAAACTCATCAAGGACAGTGCATTTCACTGCATGTAGCATGGCAGTGATAATATACAAACTGACACCTGGAACTCACGAGGGTAATGACTTTCAGCAGTGTGCCTGCTCACTAACACAATTCCTTCCAGGCAGATCTCTACAGCTTCTTTTATGATCAGTGCAAACAAATGTCTTTCTTTACCTTCTAATATTTCACATCAGCCAGTTCCAGACTCTTGTTGACACTCACATTTTTCAGAAATACTACTGCAATGTGATAGACAATCTATCTGCATGATACCAGAACAATTTCCTACAGTTTTGTCCAGTTTGTTTTAGTTGGAAATCAGCAAATAAGTTCTTTATATTGTTCTCCTCTGCTTCTGTCTTTTGAATGGGACTCTGAGTGGTGTGAGTGGGCACGCCAAGGAAACAAAGCCCCCTCAAACTGGTCACTACAGAAACACAGCTGGGTGCAGGATACAATCACACCTGAAATGCAGATGAAATTCTGACCCAAGCTACATAAAATGCACATTAAATTATAAACTAGCCCAACTCATTCAGAACATATACTGAAACACATATACACTCTTTCATGGGGGCTAATACATGTAGGACATTTCAAAACTACTGGTGGTATTCTAGGCGATGGTAAAGACCTCTGCCCTTGTATATCTCACTGCCATCAATGTTTTCAATATCATCACTTTAATTGTGAAATAATAACTTTCGGGGGGAATGCTTCTCAGTGGCTTCTGGTTAGATGGAATACTTGAAGCCTGAAGACTGGTAATAAAATAGCATCCATAGGAATAAAACCAGCCAGCCCACAGGCCTTAACACACATGACTGAAACCAACAATGTGCTTGATGAATGCACATGATTTGTGCTGAAATAACCTTACTTTCTGACTGCATCACAAACTGCTAAGGAAGCAGTTTTAGCTGAGGAAGTTATGAATTTGTTCATTCACAACAAGTTCACTTTTTCACACCAAAATAATTAGTTCAGATTTACTGATGAACTCCAAAATTGCTGTGATTTTTTTTCATATTCTACCTGTAAAGAATCCTGCACAAAAGCATCACATGTTCACAGACTTTAAACTACAGAACAGTGACTACCTAAGTTAATTACAGTTTTCATACCTTTCCTAAGTACAAAAGTGTATATAACTTAACTAAGCATTGTCACAGTTCTTATTCACACATAGCCCCATTATCAGTAAGTTTTGCCAGAATGAACTTGGGAGAATCACAAAAAGCTTCTTACATGAAACTACTATACAAAGCTCTACAACTGCAAAAGAAAAAAAAAATATTGTCAAATGCCTCATCTCACTCTAGTGAAGTCAGGACCTTGCAGCCAATGCTAAAACTTCCTCCCAGCTAAACCATCACCTTGCACTACTTTTTGGAGAAGGATGAATAGTCATTATCTACCTTGAACAGTTTTCTTCCTCTGCTTTATGAATTTACTGAAAAATTGTAGCCTGTCCAATTACAAGTTAGCAGTTTAAAGATGAATCCCTGTAAATACATTAGCCAGGTGCATGAAGTTACTTCTCAATATTTAAAAGAGCTATATCAGCACTAATCTTACACAGATTTTACCCCTGTCTCTTGCTTTGTGCAGCTTGTTCAGCTTCTTATATAAAAGTAGTTTAATGACAATAAACAACTGTCTTACAGGGCTGTTTTGCTGTATAGCAGCCAACAGTGCAGAACCCTCATGATCAGCCCAGCGGAGGAGCAACTTGATGCATCATACACTTTAAGGACAGTGTATGAAATAAATTGCAGCTGTAATTTTAGTACACATGAATGCATTAATGAATATATACAGGGGTTTCTATGAGACAAAAATGTGGATCCATTTATTGGATTATGGAAAGATTGTCTACAGGGATAAGTCTGTCAAATCTCTGTGCAACTGAAGATATATGCCTGGATCATGAAGAACTTGCTGTTAACCCTATTAGAATATAAAAAGAGTAGCAGACAAGATAAGACAGTAAATTAGAAACATTAGGTACTTTACTGTGTTTCACTAGTGGTATTTGAGAAATGCAACTGGACAGTAATGTACAACCCAAGTGTGCATTTAGGGCACAGCTCTCAATAACATCACACACACATTAAAGTTTGAGAATGCTCCAAGTGAATTTGGTTTATGCTGACAATGACAAGCCTGCAGGTGGTCCTATTTTATGACATCTTGGTCCTTGATAACTAGCTAGGTCATGTAATATTTATTTCAAAGTGTGTGAAAAATTCAGTACAGAATTATGTGCTCCTTTGTATGTAAAGGGTTAAGTTATAGCCTTTGTGAGCCATTAGTTGGAGATTTATTGGGGGAGTTAGTAAGTCTGTAGTTCAATATGTGGTGATTGAACAAGGCCCATAGGTGCAAAGACAGAGAGAGGAAGAGAACTCAGTCAAATGATGCCTCTGGGGCTTTGGAACATATGGCCCATCAGTCAAGGGTCAAGCCCCCTCACAAATTGCATGCACTTTACATAGCCATCTGCATCAATAAATTACTAGTCTTCTGGAGCACAAGTACTAATGCATGAGCTGAAGGGACCACCCCACTTACAAAGAAACTCCTTCTTTATTATCATTATTACTATTATTATTATTATTATTGCTGTTCACTTCTTCCATGCACACTGACCTTGTCCTTTCCACAATGGGATTTTGTTGCAGATGGATGGACTAACACACATACCACAGCTTGTTCTGCCCACCTTGTTTCCTTCCCAGGCAAATACAAACTCCTCGCTACCATGGATGAGAAAATTTGAATTTCAGTAGTAGGATTGAACAGTCTTATTTTTCCACGTGTGCATTCTTACAGATGCCCAGTCCACAATCCCATATTGTCAGCTAATGATGTTGAAACTGCTGCCTGCAGAAGGTACCTTTGGCTGCAAAGCAGACCTTGACAATTCCAGCTTTGTATATGTTGGATGACAACACCTACACTGTTAGACTTTCGTATGCCATCAGATGTAAAAAAGATCTTATTTTGAATCATCAAAATATCCCCTTGCTGCCGATATGCCACTTTCTCAACTAGCTGCAGGACAAAGATAATTAACTATTAAAAAGGCATTGTGTGCCTATTACTCTTAAACCAGACTTAAGTGTTGTACCCCTTCAGATTTACTAATTTGTTTTGGCTTTCATGACTCTTATTGAAGCAAAATTTAGCATGAATTTGCATTTTTATATTTCCAGATAATTTTATTTCCTACTAGTACAAAGAGAGATGGATTGCATCACTGAACAGAGAGGTATTAATCTTTTATCTAACCGTGTTAGATGAACTGTTAATAACCCTTGCTAGGTCAACTATATGAAATTTGTATTTTCAGTCAGACTCTTACAAGCAGTTTTCTACAGGACAAAACATTCTCTGTGATACGTGGTATTAATCACCACGCTGTACCAAGAAGAATGGTAAAGACTGAATGAAGCCAGAAAATAACTCCTGTAGGCAGTTTGACACTACTAAACCAACACCAAGAAGAAGCAAAATACTTTTTCCTACAGTAACTCCTTAATCAAAAAGAAAATTAAATTAGTTCAGCCATTAACTAAATAAAGCAGAAAAATGAATGCTTTATAATACACCTACTCAAAGGCCATAATTTCAAATATTCTCTTGCTGGAAGCATTTTTTATGTCCTTTCTTTGCTGCAGTTCCTGTCTTGGATGAAGAAGTAAATGGAAAAATAGAAGCACTATCCTCATGCAGTCATTTTCAGCATTCTTAATTTATTGACATCTAACTTTTCCCTTTGGAATGGGCCTGCAGACTTCTTAGCTAATATACACCAACTGACAACACAGTTAACTTTCTTGGATTCCTTAAGAGAGTCATTTGAACACCAACTAAAAACTGATGCTATGCAGAAGTTTTTGGCCATTATTGCCCTCAAGACCCCAGATGACAGGCTCATTTTCCTTAGTGGGACACTTCCCATAGTGAAAGGCTGCCAATGTCTTTCAAGGTCCAATCATAAACCCATATAGGACTCAGGTAAATTACTACAAATTACCATCAGCATGGAGAAGTGAGAGAATATGAGAGAGAAGTGAGGTGATGAGTGAGCATCTGAAGCATCCAGGTTTGTAAGTCTCTTTTTGTTGGGATTATGGATGTAAACTGTAATTTCTTAGTGCCCCTGTCTATAGATGGAGATATATATATATATATATATTTGCACATACACAATGAATGATTTCTGGATGACACTACATCCTACACAGGGTCTTCCCTCTGAGGCCTGAACACAGGTACTATGGAAGGCTGAAGCAGTCATAAAACCACCATCTGTTTGCTGCACTCTTACTGATGCAACATTTGTTTCCATGACAGAGCTGCTGTAAGCATTACAAAAGTTCGTCAGTGCAACTGTAACTGCTTTTCAACCATATATATTTTTTCCACCTGAAGACAGACTACAAAATTGAAGCAGTGAAAATTACCATATAGGCAGCCTCAAGGCATTACATTTCAGTAGGGCTGAGATGAATCCAGACAAATGGTATTTGACTGAATACCAGTAAACTCTCTGCAAATCTTACTTATACACAAGATGAAGTTTGAAATGTGTTCTTTGGCATCAGAACAACCTAAAGGAGCTCCCACACTTTATAGGGTTTCCTATAGATGAGGTAATATGTACTTTTACTTATTATGTTTTTTATGTGTGTGTGATTGCCAAGTTCCAAAAAGAATTATTTTCAAGGTTTCTACTTAAGCTATGTTGCTGCAGAGACTAAAACAAGCCTGATCATCCAGTTCCCTTTAGTCATTTGAGAAAACAGTTTTGTGATGCTGCTCTTCTTTTTTCTGTCAAGGACCCTTTTGAAAAAGGAACATCCTCAGAGTGTTTCAAAGACTTTTTAAAATCTTTTGAAAACTGAAATGCAAAGATTTCAGGAAAAAATCTTTGTCCTTAGAACTCAAGCAACTTTTTACACATCAGACTTTCCAGTTCTTTGCACAGGAAATGATAAAATAATTCCAATTTAGAGAAGTGGGACAGGAAAAGAAGCCTCTCCACAGTAGCCACCTAAAACATGACCAAGACAGACTTTGTCTAAGGACATGAGAGTAGTTCTACTTACAGCCTTTGCCCTCTCTTCTGAGTGTGAAAACAGTTTTAGACATTTTAATTGTACTTTTGGTCTGCCAACAGGATTTGAACTGAATTATTGGCTGAGCTCATACTTCGAAAAATATGTTCAAAGTTTTTAACTCAAGTATTACCTCATGCTTTACTGTGGCTCCTACAGGATTTCCAGTTTCTTCCTTAGGCTAGCCTATTTTCACAGCATCTTAAGACAATGAACTGGCTAGCCAAGATCATCTTGAGTGCTATGCTGAAGTATGTATCACAACACACATTGCTGTGTGGGAAGGAATATAACACAGAAATATATATAACAGAAATATATAATGTAAATAGAGAAATGTTAAAAACCCCAAACCTAAAGGTGATAGAGAAAATAGAAAGAAATGAACTGCCCAGAAAGAACAAAGCCTGTTGCTGTACTCCTTTTCAGTATTTTGTTTCCATGTGGAAGGAGGGCTGTATGGGTCCACCACAACAGCCAGCTGTCCACATCCCAACCAAGCACTCACTGCCGCTAATTGGCACCCTCGGCACTCGCAGTACAACTTGTGGATTGAACGGCCTGTTGAGTTTGCAAAATGCACTGACCTCCCTCTGACCCCGAGGAATGTCCTGCAGGTCAGGGTGGGAGCAGGGCATGGAGCCGCTTGCTCAGCTGCTCTCTCTCATTACAGAGCACTGTTGCCTCTGTCCTCATCTCTGCGAGATGTGGCTCTTGCCTTCCTGTCACTGGGGTTCAGGGCAGGGGCCAAGTATGACCCAGGCTGGTACTCACTGCCAGCTCTGGCATTTTTTTATAGTGCAGCATAAAGTTTACAAGAGGGCCCTGATCTGGATAGCTCACCAATGCGTAACTTTGCATTAACTCACATTACACAGGCAGTTTTCCAGTGCTTTAAAAGAGATCTCTCCTCTGAGAAAAGTCCTCAATCACTTTTAATTGTCAAATTGGTCCAACTCTCCCAACTCTGCTTTCTTTACAGAGAACATTTGCACTATTACACTGAATTTTTGGACACCTTACAATTCTATGTCACAGAAGCCTTTTCATTTTGAAATAACTTATTTACATTACAACTCTATTCCTCAATATATCAGGGAAAACACAAAGCAATTAAAACTACAGAAAATCCTACTTTACCTTTGTGGTTTGGGTTTTGGTTTTGTTTGGGAGGGGGGTAATTTTTTTTTTAGAACCTAATCAATGAACAAACCAATGAGTATTTCTTTTTATTATATTAAAAGAATGTTTTGATACACTACTTTTCATTAACAATCCAGTATACCTTTATTCTGATCAAACACTTGGTGCTAAGGAAACACTGCCACCTGCTCTGGGAAAAGCTTCAAAGATACTATAAAATCATAAAGAGATAAAATAATACAATTATGTGACCTGCTTCAAGATCAGAGAATGGTGATTTTATTTCCAACTTATAAATGATCTTCAGAGCAAAACATCTACAGCAGGCCATGTTTATGTAATATTTAAGTGTAATACCAAGTGGCCTTCCCAAATTTCAAGACCAACTGTTCTTTTCCTTTCAAATGATGCATATATGGAGTTAAATAGCTCTCACTTAAGGGTGATTCAATGCAAGGAGCATCAAGGATGACAAGGCAATGTCATAAATGGTTTGACCTGGCAAACATCCCATGGGCTCTTCCACCATCCACCAAAACCAGAAGTGAACACAGTTAAGACACAGTAAAGGAAAATGCCTAAAGACCCATATGGCACAGCTCTCAAAATATACCTCTGACACCTGCACCTGGATTTTTCAGCCACCAGCTGTTATTCCATGTGTGGCTGAAAGTGCTGGCTCTGGAACTGTCAGAAGCAGAGGTCAAACAAAAGCCTCTTTGGCACTTAGAAATTATGCCAAAGTTAAGTATGGAGCAATGGATTTCCATATAAAGAGTGCTGTCCAATCTATTAACATTAGATACATACACTCACCTACTTGTTTTCAAACTCAAGTTCCTAATTTTGCTGAGTATGACTCTTCATTTCTAAGTATCACGGGAAAAAAAAAGTCACTCTTACAGTTTTGTATGTGCTTTCAAAGCAGAAAGTTACATTCTCCAGATTATTAAGTAACTACAATATCATCCTGGTTTTTCCTGCCAATACCCAGGCATCTGGGAGCAAGTAAGCTAGTGATCCCTTCTCAATTTGAAAAAGTCACTTCATTCCAAGTCTTGTGACTGTCATCTAAGTCACAAAGGAAAATGTATGAAAGAGAGAAAAGATCACACATGACATGACTGAACAAGTGACAGCCACACCAGAGTGCTGCTTAATGGCACAACTCTGGCAGACAAAGCCACAGAGGAGTAAAACATGATCAGACATCATGGGTTTTTACAGGTAAAAACACGTGCACAATCCATATATCTGGGTGTACACTTCTACCTGCTATGAATAAGAGATAACAGCAAATTTATCAGACAAAATAGCCACAGACCTTGAAAGTTTTAAATCAGGCTCATTCTTTTTAAAGATGTGAAATATTGGGACGCTCTCAACGTTGACCAAGTTCATAATATTTTTGGGTTTTTTCACCACATTCCATTTTCCTCTCAGATATATCTCAGAATCTACAGTCATCTTTCCTAAGATATGAAAAGGGGACAAAATGAGGCAACACAGAACAGAAAAAAAACAATACAGATGTTTATAATTACAAATAACTGTGACAAAATTATTTATAGAAAAATGCTGAATCAATCATTAGGTCATGTTTCATATCTGAAATTATACTACTACTGCAAGAGCAAACTATTGTATTGAATTTAGCTTCAACTTGACACTTTGCATTATTATAGTGCTGCTCCAGAGGAATTTAAAAAAAAATAAATGATACAATAGAAATTAAAAATTCAGTAGTAACCACAGCTGTTACTGGGAAAGTTCAGGATCCTGGAGATTTCAGTCTACTCTCACTATGATACTACTTTTTTTTTTTTTTTTGTGATTGAAGATATGTCTACTGAAACTACATCCCATCTAAAAAAAAAAAAGTCAAACTGAAAAAGAAATTTGAAGACCATGAAAACTGAAGTCAGCTGATAGACTTCAAAAGGCTGGTGTCCTGTTGTGCAGACTGAAATATCTGCAGCTTCCAGCAGATCCTCTCATTCCGGTACAATCACTTATACAATGCTCAGGAAATTGGATGCATACTTTAGTGGATCTTATCTTCTCAGTTGACTACATTTATTTCTTCTTGCCATATATGCCTTACTTTCCAGCTCTGGACTACTGTGGGGTAAATTTAATCTGTTGAAAATCCAGTGTGATCTTTAAGGAGGAGAATAATCAGAAACTCAACACAGGTTTGGGTTCTGAAACTGGAAAAATGAGAGGGGCAAGTAAACTTTCTTATACAGATGAGAATACTTACTTTTTATTTCAGGTAATTTTTTATCACTTTTGGTCTCTGAAAATCTCAGTTTTATAAAAACTCAATAAAACTTATTTCCTATTTTCCCTAGTTGACTGGTACATTTACCACTTACTTATAAAAGCAACATTAGCACACTATTATGTCCTCACATTAATTATATTAAAATTTCTGAGGCTTTTTTGTTTTTTTACACATGAATCACTGTCATGCCAGAAAAACAGCTGAAAACTGGCTTAAGCTGAGAAATAGTTCTTAGTTGTTGGAGAAACTGGTACTTCAAAAAGGGCAGACTACTTTTTAAATTCTACTCAAGAACATATGAATCAGTAATTACACAGCAGAACTTCTTCACAGGACAGTGATTTCATAAGGCATGTAGTATGAGAGAGACAAGATTTTTACTAAATTGTAGACATATACCTCTTATCTATGAGGTGTTCACCCCGATACATTTATAAGGGTATAATGGCAGACTTGCATACCTAAGGTAGCAGCACTATTCTTCTTCCTGGATGCATTAGAAATTTCATGGGAAAGACATTAATATTTGAAGTGTTATAAAAACCTCTGTGTAATACTTTTATCCCCTAACTTTAGTTCTAATGTAGAAAACACTCCCCAAAGTTATTAGAGCGACACTTATTCACGGCAAGAAAGGCCATGAACACATTAGAGGTGCTGTCTCTTATATCAGTCAGATCTCTTGGTCCACAGAGTCTAATCTGGAAAGATTTCCTGTGCAGAGAAGTGAACGCTGAGGCACCAGTGCAACTTCAGTTTCTCTGGTGTTAATGCCAGTTGGTTTATCTTGTCAAATGGGGCAGTCCCATGGCATAACAGAGAGCACTCCGGTCTCTGAATCCCAAGGTCGCGAGTTCGAGTCTCAGTACGGACCGTCCCAGGCAGTTCAATGCCTCCCTGCCATCCGATCCTGTCAGATCTCGGATGCTCAGCAGGGTCAGCCCCGGTCAGTACCGGATGCTGTGACAGTCCCAAGGACTTCACTGTCACTGTCCACGCTTGCTCGGCTGTGGCAAATGAACCTCAGGACTTAAACGGTGGGGCCAGTTCTGCGCACGCTGTGCCTCACCTAAAAAAAAAATCCACTGCACAGGCTGGAAGGGCACACCCACGTGGGGTGAGCCCTTCCCAAATCTTCGTTCACGAAGATTGGCCATTATCTTGTCAAATACTTTCCTTTTCAGAGCCTTTCCATTTATTTCCCATCCATTTATTGAAAGAGAATGGTTATGGTTTGATTTCTAGATCAATAAAGTTACACAACTGGAATTAAGAAACAAATGGAACAGAGCGGGGAGTGATAAAACAGAGAAAAGGAGAAAAGGATACATGTCATCACAATTGTTATCCCTAAAAAATGACAACTTTCGGCACTTGGAGAAAAGAAAACAAGCAAATTGTTGGGCAGAATCTAGTTGGTTTGCCTGCTCCACTGAGAGAGATGGCTCATTTCAACAAGAACATCACATGTTTTTACACAGCCTTTTTAGCATCTCAACCATTCTCTATTTATTCAGTACACTCTTTCCAATACTATTATGTAGCTTAGTAATCTCTCGTAATAAACATCTGTCCTTTTGCATCCTAAGGGGAAAAAGAAGGGAATCAGAAAGCACTTGCTCATTGAAGCCAAGCACTGCTTCTTTTTGAATCAGTCAGTACACACAAGGCATGTCTTTCTGCTGGATCCAAACACAAACTAACATTCAACTAGATGTTTCCAACTCCAAATGGTCTGGAATTTTCATCCCACAAATTGTAGAAGCACTCATGTCAAGATTTAAGGCCTACATCATTTCCTTGCCACACTTATAAAGTCTTTTTTTCTTGTGCAATTCCTCTACATCATGCAAGTTGTTTCCACTATGCAGCTGACAGCTGCATAGGGAATTCTTCTGGAATCTGCTGCTCTACAAGTATTTAAGGGCACTCTTCCCCTTCTCCTGTATTCCTCTAATAATGGCATACTTAGCTTTGGAGTAAAGCAGGACTTTTTTCTGACTTTCTTCACAAGTATTTGTACCTTGTGATACCACTATAATGGCCTACCAAGTGAGAGAGATAAAACTTAGGCAGCAGAGCTAATGGTTTGTTAATTCTGTGTTGCACAAACGCTGTGTTTTAAGCTACTCACAAGGTTTCTTTAGAAGTTCAAGATCATAGAAGAAATGTGATTGGAAAAAGAAGGAAGCATCCTTCACTTCAACGGTGTAAAATGCTGGAAAAATAGGTACAATCAAACACATAGTCCTGGCCTGATGAAAATAATTTAAAAACCCTTCATATATTTTATATGATTCCAACACCACTGCTTCAACTCTCAATACCATAAAATCCTTAGTTCTCGTATTAACCTGCTGATATCCACAGAAGGATTTCTGCTAACTCAGACATTCTCTCTTCCGATCAAAGGAAAAAGTATTCCCAATTCTATTTTTTCTGGCCCTTTCTTCTCCTCAGAATCACTGTTCTTTTGAAGATCTGGCCTCAACCAGCTGCTGGTGCTGTATATTCACAGAGAAAACAAGCAGGAAGATGAAAAAGATTGAGAAGAGGAGGAGCAAGGCACCCACTTTACACTTTTTCTCTTCAGCAAAGTAATTTTTCTCTTGCTCCTAATTCCAATTACAGAACTATAGGAATGAACATAACCTATCCTTCTGTTTCTAAAAGTATGAAATGATTACAAAAGTGTGGTTGAAATGAACAGTGAAATTTGATTTTGTCAAAAAGACTTAGGATGTCCAGAACCAACAATTTTTTTTCACAAGGTAGGAGCAAAAAAACCTAGAAATCATTAGATCGGTGTGGGGTGATGAGCTGATAAGGCCTGATGGGTTGAGGGAGACCTCTCAGCGCCCTGGAGGGGTGCTCCCAGCAGAAGACAAAAGCAAGGCAAACTGATAAGATTAACAAAGGATGGAGTGTTAAAAAATAACACAGCCTTCCTTTGCGATATCTTCTATGACTGCTCAAGGGCCCACCCCACCTCAGGGCATCTGCATCACCCCCCAATAGATTGACTATTAGTCACACAACCACCTGAAGAAGAAAAAGAAGAAAAAAAGATATAAAAAGAAGTGCAGTTTAACTGCAACTTGGGGTAGGAAAACGTCCACCTCTGGGAGGGCAACCTACGAGCTACCCTGTCTTCCCCATTCCATCAACATTGCAGGGGTAAGCAATGGAATTCTTACTTTATTTTCTTATACCTTACTAATTATAATTTGTTATAGCTCACTGGGTGTATGCGTGTTAATGGGAAGCGGCTATATTTTTCCTGTTCTTTTTCTTTTGGGTTATTGACTGTGTTTGCAGGTGGTGTTGAACTGTTGTGTTTCTGTTTAGTAATCTTCTGTTAGTTAAGTTTGTCATTGGAGTGATATACTGTTGGATTAGACTGTAAAATGTGTGTTGTGCCAGTGTCTTTTCGGTTATTTTGTACAATCTTGCAGCTAAATGTTATCACTGACTAAGTAACCCATATAGTCATTGTCACGTACATGTATTAATAAATTTTATTTCGAGAGCTATCGTGAGAAAAATTCTTTTCTTTTTCTTTCTTGTTGTTAAGTGTTGCCTCAATAGCAGAGGTCATAAACCCTTCCAACCTGTGTGCTGTCTGGTAGTTGACAGACAGTGCTGGGAAACACAAGGATCTGATTGTCCGGAGGTGCTTATTGCTAATAATTTCTCCCTGGCTTAAGTGTGGTCCTCATAGGGGAGTCAAAAATCTTTCCAGTCTGTGTGCTGTCCATTAGTCGACAGACAGTGCTGGGTTCATAAAGCTTTGATTACTCCGAGGGGGCTTATAATTAATAACTTTTACTTAATACAGGTAAGAATAGAAATCTTTGCATTTTTGTCTCTCCTCCCTTTCACATGACAATTGGCAGAAGTGGGATTTTTTATATTTTTTTACCCATCCACTTAAATCAAAAACCCAGGCAAACAAGGCATATTCTGTGTTGTGGTTTTTCACTCATGAACAGCAGGTAGGGATTAAAAAGGCATTATAGCTTTAAACATTCTTTCCAGTAAAGAACAATATTTGCCTCAGTGTGCTGCAAACCTGAAACAATCAGAGCATTGAGAGGTGTGAGAGTAAATGAACATGAAATAGCCAAAAATGAACCACAAAACAAAAACATCTCAAGTTTCCTTACAGTTTATACTAATATTTAAACTATGGCTCCTGTTGTGACAGTCACCTACTGTTTTGCTGAGTTTCTTGTGGGAAAACAAGAAACAAAAAAGCAAGCCATAAAAAACACTTCCATGAGGCTCCAGCCATGGGCTAATTTGCTATTAGAAGAGAGAGAGACTGTGTCTCAAGGCAGAGCAGCACAGCCATCTGCTCGGCCAGTGAGCGATGCTGACTGAGCCCAGCAGCAGGAGCCATCCGGTCATTTAACTCCACCTTGACCACCAGCAGGAGGTCCAGCACACCACAGAGGTTCAAAGGTGACAGGAGCACTAACACCTGGACAGGGCAGTCAGCTGGAAACATTGTCACTTAAGAAGGGCAGGGAAAAGAAGGTTCAGAAACAGAGTATCTCTGAAGGAGCAGATTGCATTTGAGCAAACCCCTCCTGTCTTGCCCAATCTGCCACCTATCCAGCATTTTCCCTTTGGCTGGCACTCACTTCAGGGAGCAAGGGAGCCATACCACAGAAGAGAAAGAAGAACCATGCAATAGCTGGGGGTAGATAAGTGGATGCTCACCAGGGCTCCCTGTTAGAAAGGGTGCTTGAAGGCCTGTCCCAGATGACCTCTGCAGGGCTGGTCAGTAGACAGGTATACAGCAAGGTGATAAATGCACAGGGCTCCTGCCTGCTGTGAAAATGCTCCCAAAACAGTCCTTCCTCAAAAGGTCATAAATTTACTTCTTTTATGACTCCTATTAAGTGAATATAGGGGGTTTTTTCCATGTCTCACTAGCATATGACTCCCAAGCCAGGCACAGGTTATCATCAGTTCTACACAAATGATTTGCTGAGCCAAAACACTTGTAAGTACTTACATTACTAAATCAGAAAATGAAGAAATATTCCTGTGTAACAGAAAAAAGGAGAAACCCTCCAGAATGCCAAAGAATTAATTCACTTCTCCCCTCCAAAAGGCCAACAAATCTGCCTGAAAACTCGTCTTAAAGTTTCTGTAAAAATGCTGATACGAATTTTTATAGTCTGTTTTTAAATAACAAACCTCTCCAATCATAACAAACCCCATGAGATTACTTTAAAAAAGTCATAATACTTTATATAGAATGTTTGTAATCTAAAATCATCTGACTAGATGAAATGGCTAATCAAATCATCTCCGGAGACATTAATGGGAATTCACCTGGTTTCCATTAAGCTGTTCTTAAGCATTTTGATGATCAGCAGCATAATGTTATGCAATCTGTCTGATTTGTTTTCTCAATGCAGTTGTTCCTTCAGCTGATCTGCTTAGGTATCATATCCCCAATCATCTGAGGTGATATCATCATATTCCATGATAGAGTAAATCTGGCTTTAGTAGGCTTCTTGCTGCTTCTGCAATGCCCTGTATGGCACTTTAACTATCAGCAGCACCTCTCCTAGTAACTTCCATAAACTTGGCACAAACTCCTTATTGTGCTACAATAAATTCTGTCGAATTTATGCTCAGCCTTGGCTCAAAGCAAATAGGCACTGCAAAATAATTTGGTTTAACAGAGGTGAGTATTAATGAAGACTGAGCCATAATCCCCCCTTACTGTGTTTTATTAAGTCTTTTCTCTTTCTACCAAGATCCTCAATCAAAGTGCCACCACCTGCCAGGTGCATTTGTAGGGGCCTGAAAATCTGCGGTAAGACTACTTGTTCTTGCCAGGTCACCTGAAAGTCATTCTGAAGCAGAGAAAGATACACTCAGATCTGACATATCTAAGAACAGGAAAATGATGCTAGATTAAATTGCAAACATAATTAAGGGATTCTGCTTTTTAAGGAATTCGAGTTAATTGCTTAGACAAAATTAATTTTTTCTTCCTAGTAGTTGGCTAATGAAAGATAAAGTTACCATGATAGAAGAATGTTACAAAAATATTAAAAAAGAATTTATAGTTTATATCAATGTCAGACATCCACAGTCAACAGTTCAGGCAATGCCCAAGCCTCAAAATCCTGACTTGGTGAATGGAAATCTTTTTTCTCCTATTGGATTGAAGACAATGATGGAATATTTGATTAGATCTCCCTCTGGGAGTTGGGTTTATTTTAAATGTTCACCCTAAGTTGTAGCATTCCCACTATTACTGTGCCTTACTATTCTGGTGAATATTTAGGGAATGCCACAGTCAGACTGCACTTCATAAAGGCTCTGAGCCCACTGCCATCCAACCACTGAGCCTCTGAGGTGCATTTGCTTATTACTTTGAAGAGCTAGTAATCATCACATAGACATAGATCTTCAGAGATTTCAGCTAAGTGAGTCAGTGTGTTAATTATATGCTAAGGGAGTACACACAAGAAATGGAAAGTAGTAGTTTATTGCTTTCCCAAGTTTCTCAGGTAATTGGAACAGCTTCTGGAGATACATGGCACTGTACCAGAATCTATCATCACAATGGGCTTCACTGTAAAATGCACAGAATTAATTTTTTAATGAAAATCCTCTACTGAGTGTCAGAGCCAAATTCACCTGATAAATGTCACTGAGCAACGTCATTACTGGCTCATCAACACAGGGTGTTTAAAGCAGATGGTAGAGCAGTGCATCTTCAGCACTACAGCCTGTTAATAGCAGCCACCTCCCATAAAAAAATTAAAATTGGCCCCCTGTCAGTCAAACATGACAGTACTTTGGATTTCTCCTTCATGATATTCTTTAGCCTTGAGGCAGATATGACAGGCGCCTTATTAAATTCCAAAAATAAAATGTAGCACAAGAAGGCAGTGCATTCCAATGAGACAGCAGACTTGTTAAAATGCAACATGCATAAAACTTCATTTCATTTTAGCTATCATCAGTTTCATCTCTTAAAAAACCCAAATAGCAACTTTAGAAATGTGGTGTTTGTTGTATATAAATTAAAACAACATGTCATGCTTTATACTTCAAAGTCATTAAAAGCCTCTGTAGGCACTGCAGAGAGATTTTGGTTATTTTCATGAAAACAAAAGCTGGGATTTCTATTCGCTGTTCTATGTTCAGTGCTTGTGTTGCATCATCACTGATCCCAGTGTGTACAGAAGGCACGGAAGCTAACCAGGCTGTTATACAGGAGCATCACTAAGTCAGGAAACTTTTGTACAAGCATGTCTATACAATACTGGCTTATACATGTCATGCTCCCCAACTATGTAAAACAGCAAAGCAGAGCTAATCTAATTTAAAAATCTTCTAAGTTGAATGGAAAGACAGCAAACACAGTTAAGGCACTCACAGGTAAACACACCATTTAATATTTTTCTTTGCAGTTTAACTGCACACCATAATAAATAGAAACTCAGATATGGGTTAGTATTAATAAGGCGTATTGGGGCAGTTTCCACTGATTCGCACTAAAATTCAGACCTGTAAATCACATAGGTTGCCTTGAAATTCCCTAACACAAGGTGGAATCTCAAGTATCATCAATCAGATTTGGCCTCCAAGGTCAAGAAAATCAGCATTTTCTTGGCAATCTTATACATATATAGCTTAAATAACACATGAGACAAACTACACTTCTTGCACTGTTGTTTTCTGTATCTCAGTATTCCACATCCTTCAGACAGGCACATTCAAAGACATGACATTCGTGCCAAAGTCACATGTTGCTTCCTTCTTCAACACTGTAGACAAATGGATGCCTGTAATGAACACAGTCTCTGTTCTGGTTTGTGCCACACTTCATTTTTAAAATCAAGCGAGGTTTAGATGGTCATGAACTTACTGACAAGAGACTATTCATTCCCAGGCTTTCGCATGTATTGAACAAACAGCTTCTTCATGTCTGTGACACACTATACCCCCCTTCTTCTGCTGCTTTGCCTCCTAGACATTAACTCCTATGGCTTTACAAAATACATGCCAAAAGTCTTCTTTCACATTTGAAATAAAACGGGACTGATTTAAAACAAATGCTTTCATTTTGACAACACATTTGCACAAACAAACCGTGTCAATGTTGATGTGGCAATAACAGAGCAAGACAACTGAGTCCTGCACTTCCCAGGAACTGCCCCCAAAATGTCAGTGACTGCAACTCTTGCCAACACGCTCTCAAAATGAAACAGCAGTGCGTTCATCTTTTTCAGCACAAGCCTTTTATGTCTGCTCTCCATGTACAGTAGTTGGTTTCAAATGCTGACTGTACCCTCAACTGAATCCTATTTTAGGAAATGTAACCAAAGTGCTACATGATGCATAGAATGACATTTTTCATTGCCAAAAGCACGCTCTAGAAGCAAAACAAAGCAGGAGGAGGGGGAAAGGGAATCTATTCCCACAAGGCCTAAATGTTGTTATCTCTAACTGCCAAACACATGACATCTTGCTGCCACTTCAAAGCATTTCCTCAGTTCCTTCTATGATGTTATTTTTTCCTGAAGCAAATGCCACTTCTTCCAAATTCTACTCAACCTGTGTGATTAACACCTTGAGAGGCTCTGTCAACAGCAAACCATAAGGCAATATACCCTCCATCACTTTTACATATATATATATACACACACACACACACACATGTCAGAATTACAGAAAAAATTCTTTTGCAAGACCTTCTGGAGGTGACCTAGTGGGATCCTTTTCTCAAAGCAAGGATAAATTTTAAGTACGAGTCATTTTGCTCACAGTGTTTTCCAGATAGGTTTTGACTAACCCAGGAATGGTAATTCTACCACCCCTCTGGCATCAGTGCCTCTGCCACAAATCAAACCTCTCACCATGGAGGATTTTTTTCCTTATCTAGCTGAAACATTCCTTGCTGCAACCTGTGGCCATTGCCTCCAGCCCTTTTGCTGCACACCTCAGAGAACAGTGGAACTGCTTTATGTTCTAAACATTAAGTAAAACAACACTACAAATTACTCACCATTATATGACAGAGCTTAGCAAAATATCAGTCTTTATCTTAACATCTCCTGATAATAAAGGAAGGCAGGCTAGTGATACGTGAAGGCTTTAGATTAATTAATCTGTGCTTAAAAACATAGTTTACAATCTGCATTGAGATTAGATCAAAGAAGCAATCTGAATGCAGAGTCTCTTCCCAATGCTACTTTTGCATAGCTGTTAACATGTGTATTAGGGCCAAAAAACCTCTAGATAAATATAAGACATTTCATTTTTTCCATATGCAAACATGAATGATACCACAGATATCTGATAAGGCTAAAAAGGAGTTTGAAAGACTTACCCAATGGATTGAGTTGAAGGATCATCTGCAAAGGAATTTGGGTGAAATCTAACTGATCTAAAATACTCTTTTTTGCTGGTATCTAACACTGTAAGCTGAAAATTCACCTATATTTTCTTTGAAACCATAACAAGTCTCCCAGTACCAAGGCAACAATGGCTTGTCATTTGGGAGCCATAATAACACAGCTTTCCTCCAGGAAGTCATTCATATTCCTTTGTACTCCATAAATCTTTTGAGCTGTCTGTTGAACAAGCCTTCTGCAATTCTATTTTGCCTTCATAACACTTTGGTTTTCAGTAACATTAAAGATTTTTTGTTTGTTTCTCAGTATTGAAGTACCTGGTTCTAATTAGCTGTCATACCAGCATTGTCTTTGTGTGCTTTTATGCATCCACATCACACTACATATGGGGGTTTTTAACATAGATAACAATAAGTAGGATGGATTTGCGTAATGTGGAAAAAGAAAGGCACAAGTCTGACATAAATTGACACCAAAAAATCCTTTGACATTCACCCTTTTCAGAGGAAAAGGACAAAAGCTAAAATTATAAAGTCTCCTGTATGTGTGAGTACGAGCAAAAGAACATTTTAAATATAAAGGTGTGTTGTTACTCAGGGAGTGACATACTAATGAGATGCTGTAACTTCAGTGTGAAACTAGCAGCACCAAAAGCTGTTAAAGCTCTGACTGGGCTCAAAACTACAGTTATCATAATCCTGAATGGACAGATATGTGAGTTGAGAGATTGACCTGGAAAGAGTTTTTCAGTTACCTTTTCTTCTCAATGGATTAAAATATTTTTAAATAACAAACAAGCCACGTGTAACTTTTGTCTTCTTGATCTTTCCAAAATATAAGAAAAATCCTGTTGCAGAACCTGATGTCTGTATCAGTGTCAATGGGACCATTTTGTTTATACCCATGTTCATGTCTACCAGGTGGAGAAGGAGACAGAAATGCCTGTTTCATGAAGACAGGAACAGAGAAGGGGATTTATGCCAAATTCATGTCAAAGATAACAGAAATTAGACCTCTTGAAAATACTCCAGTATCCTAACCTCAAGATCCTTATTCTTCTCTAAACGGATTTTCCAGCTATTAAACCTTCCAGCAGCTAACTGGATTACCACATCAGCAATCAATCACATTTATAAGGTATTAAATTTATTTGGAAACTTGATGGCTGACTTCAATCTAGAGGGACAAGATCAAATTAAAATTCCTACTACATTGTGTGGAGCACTGTATTTGGGTTTTTGTAGGAAGAAATTGGCAAATTGCATTTGATTTCTTGTTTTGACATGTTACTTGGCATATTAATAAAATAGAAACATTATGCTGCTTAAAGTCATGATTTCATTTCCCCAAATTTATATTGAAGATATTTTGAAAAGAAAATAGGGTATTCTTGTTCAGTTACTGATTTTGATGTTTGGTTTTTTTTGTTTACTTGAGTAGAATTTACACTAATCCAGCAGAGCAAAACCACTACCACCAAGACAACCTTATCATACCTATTTCTTATTCCAATTTGTAATCTCAAATGTCAACATGGGTTAATATTGCAGTTCAGTTTCATAACTCACAAGGGTTACATGTAATTAACTACAAGCTTGCTTAAGATGGGGACAGCGATACTTCAACTGCACATCAAAAGCAAATATGAATAAGTAATGAGAAATTAAGCAGAAGGGCATATTGGAGAGCCACCAGCACACGGAAACCCAGGCTTTTGAACAGAAAAACCTGATGTTTAATAGCTGCTCAGTAAAAGTCTCAACAGCTGCTAAGACCACGTTCTGTGCCCACAGAGTTTCTGGGAGTAAAGGTGAGAGACACCCTGACCTCCAGAAAAACCTCTTCATTGGATTCGGAGCACCACTGGGGTCATCCCTTCCAACTCCCCCCATCATCAGCCCAGATTTCTGTGTCCCTGAGCAAAGCTTGTGCCCTTACAGAAGACTCAGCCAAGTGATCGTGGCCCCTCAAAACTTTTCCACTGAATGTATCCCTTCATATCAACTGACTGATGCTCATCACCAGTTATTGAAAAACATTATAATTATACAGTTACATGAAAACAACAGCTGTGATAAAATTATTACAAGTTCTATCTTTCAAGAGCAGGATTTAGATACCTAAGTAACTTGCACTAGTAATACTAAGTTTTAGCATACCACAAAATGCTTTCATTTTCACTGGAGGACAAAACAAAGATTTCACCTTCAAGAGCAACTGCATGGGAGTTTCTGAACCCATTAACTTTTTCATTTTGTTGCTAAAGATGCATGATACAGAACATATAAAATTTTCAACCATGGAAAAATTATGTAATGTCTAAGAAGTTTAAATCTTAAAGCAGGCTGTTACACCTTACCTGAAACACAAGAGGTAGAACAACATGAGGACAGGGATGAGGCACAAGTGAATGCTAATAGAGGGTTTTTTTCTTGAAATAGTCAAAATACTGTAGGGACACAACCTGAAGAACCTGTGAGACTAATAAAAGTTGTAACCTACTCTTCCATGCTCCAGTTTTTGCTGGTGAGAATACAAGTTGGAAAGGCCCTAGCCTGCAGCTTGGTCATTCCCCGAGTTACCTTTATCATCAGGCAAAGACTTCTGTTGCAGTGAAAAGACCAAGGGGAGGAAATCTCCTTGCACCATTCACCTACTGCTTCCAGCCCTGGGTAAGGACATGATATAGCCCTTCCTCTTTAATTTCCAGTATACAATAAGGCAAATATTTTAAAAGAAATAAAACAAGTCTTGTTCTTTCCCTATTAAATACTGACATAATTTTAGATGAAACATATGTCCCAGTGAACCATTAAAATGAATGCATTAAAATCCCCCAGTTTTAACAATGTAGATATGTATAATGAATGACCTTAAACATAAAAACAAGCAAACAACCTATCACCTTAAAAAATATTCCCAAGATCTTAAGTAACATTAGTACTCAAGGGTACCTGAGTCAATTTGAAAATACAGAAGTGCACAGAGTCCACCTGCAATCACACGTTATCACTTGCCTCATTTTCCAGGAGTGCCTTGTGTCATATAAAATACCTGTTAAAATCTCCTCATGAGCTTGGAGAAAATATTAGTGCTATATCAGTGTGTACTTATTCAGTGTTACAGGAAAAAATGTTCCTTCATATTTGTTTTATGAAGTACTGAATTTCGTGTGTTCATCGATCTTAATTTCACCAAGCAAATGTAATCAATCAATAACATAATTCTTACAGAACAAAATTGCAAGAAATGCTCTACAAACCTATGCATACTTATTGAATGGATATAATGGCTACCGAAGCAAGAAAAAACCCCAACCAACAGTATTTTATTTAATAACATACTACAAAGTCCCATGAAGTGTAAACATCTTCCTACAGAGACATGTAACCTGTGTTGCTACAATTCCTGAATGAGACTTGAACAAGATGAAACACCTGAAAACTGGGATTGTGTTTATACCAATGCTGATATCACAACTGATCATTTGGATAGCCTGTTCAAACTGGTCCAAATTTATAGCAACACAGTTTACAAGGAGGGTATGCTCAGTGTTCACATGAACTACATCTACCATATTATGTGCACATTGTTGACTGACTATGCATCTTTTGAAATAAATTCACTACATTTAATCCTAGGAGGGAGGCTTCATGGCCAGAGCACTCAGGCAGGACACCATAAAAGCCAGACAGAGATTGAAAGATAAAAAAAGATAGCAAAAAATATAATTTAAAATACAGTATTAAAATCACATCCATCCTTTCTGTTTCCATTGCACATATTTTTCTTGGAAGAAACATACTTTTAACTGGGCAAGATAAACTCGGTATGTGCATTATTTATTTCAATCAGAAGTCTTAAGAAAAATGCTTCCTATATATTTAGTTCAACGGACCCATAAACTATAAGGATTTTAGTCAGACACACATTACGTTATCCTGCAGTATTGTTTGAGCAGGAAAGATCTCAGTGTCAGCAAACTAATTTAAGGAGTCCTTTTCTACATTATTACTTGAGATATCAGACTGCTTTCTATGAGGGTCCTAATTTCACTTCATTTTATCATGAGCAACCCCAGGGGTTCCCGAGATGGCAACACCAACACAGCCCCTGAGGGCAGAAAGGGAAGGAGAGGGACAGGCTTGAATTCAGCTGGAAACATTAGCTGCTGCTTCCCAATGAATTCTGACGTGGTACCCAAATGAAGGTTGAATGCTTTTAAAAGTAAGCACAGACAGAGCAATATTAAATATTTAATTTCCAGATGCAAAGGGCAAAGTCCCAAAGCTCTAGGAAGCTAATGGACCTCAAGCTACATAAGCTGATTTTAAGTAGTAAATACCCAGGCAGAATCTACAGCAAACTCAAAAGTTTCATTAGGGAAGGGAGAAAGGTACTTTACTAGGAAATTATCATCCTGTACAGATATTCGAGATTATACAAAATTAACAAAATGAAAAGCAGCCCTAATTCTCCCCTGACACAGTACTCCTCCTGTCTCTCAAGTGGAGGTGGATTAACAGCTAGCACTAAGGTTACAGGAGCAATTTTAGCACACTCTGGAGCATTATGCTTTTGCCATTCATTTGAAATAGGAGTAAAGGTTTTACATAAACTTAACAATTTTAAGAAAGTCAGAGATGGTCAGTTACTTTTATTGAAAAGCCTCCACGGGAACAGTGAAAGGAAAGCTTCACTTATCAATCAGTGAATTTCCTTCAGTGGCAATTCCCCTGTTTCCTCCTGTTTCATATGTGCACACACAGAGAGAAATGTCTTTATTTTATCCTTTTTCTTATCAAATAAATAGGCAAATGTTTGGGGGCATTGCTGATACAGCAACAACACCATCATCCATCAGGGCTTGGGCTCGACAGAAATGTGTGATGTGCTTTGCACAGTGCCCAACATCCACCTTCAGCTTTCGAATTTCAACTCGAATTTGAACAGTTTTGACAGGTGACATCTCTCAATGAAACTGGAGGTTCAGAGTGTGAATGACCTGACAATGAATGAGAGGCAAGCTCTGTAACACAAGGGAGGTGGTAGAGACTCTCCCATAAGTATGGTAGAAATTCTGAGAAGAATAAAACAAAACTTTGTTTTGATGCACTTTCCACAAACAAAATTGTAAGCAAACTGAATACTTTCACTTTTTCTATTTCCCACTTTTCCTTAAAAACAAATGGATGAAAACTTTTGATTTGCCCAGTGGAGACAACACAGCTGAGAAGATGCCTTGCTGTCTCCAGATTAATCATACATGATATGCAGAAAGTGAAGGCAGATGTTACTTTTATCCAGCTGAGGATTGCTGAGGTAACCCTTATTTATCATGTTTTGATATATATACTTTCTCCAGTAATTATTTTCCTGTTATGACAGGAGCTAACTTATCATTTTCCATATGGCCAGAAAGGTGTTAGACCTTCTTTAATTATATATAAATCTATATTAACGGCTGCTGAGCAACAACATCATCTGTGATGCTCAACTGCAGCCTAAAGTCATGAAATCTTCCTTCCCACATAAGGGGGATAAATAAAAACTTACAACTCTGCACACTGAAATACCAAAACTAGTTTAGAGAGAATGAAAATGCTCAAGTTCCTGGTTCAGTGAGCTGATAGTATTTGTTTATTTTATGGCTATAAAGCATATATTTTTTTCCAAGTTATATTAGATGTTCTACTAAAATCTACTGCCACTTTACAAAACTTTCTTCTATTCTACAGCATCATAGTTAGAACAGCACTTCTATCTATTATAACAGCAAAGACAATGCTACATCTGGCCCATAACATCATTGCCAGGCCATCATTGGCAGGAAGAAGAAGGAATACGGAAGCATAAATGTTAAGATGACTGGATACCCTTTGGCACATACACAAAAAAGGACACACAGCTGCCAGTAATGCCAAGGTTGCAGATTCAATCCTCATACAGACCATTCACTTAAGGAGCTGCACTCTATGATTCTTGTAGGTCCCTTCCAACTGAATATTCTGGGAATCTGTGACTTTTTCAGGCCTTTTCTAACCCACTCTCCACTTCTTCCTTGCAGGCTTTGTACTGTGATCACACTCCTTACTGCCAGAGTCCAGACAGGTATTTCTCCAAGTCCCATTAATTCTTCTCTTTAAAGGGCTTGAGGACACAACATCATGCAAGATGAGAGCCATCCCCATCTCCTTCAGGAAACCCACGTGTTGATGACCTGTGTACTCATCCTGCTTGCCTGGCCACTGGAAATGAGGGGAGGAGCTGCATGATGGGAACCACTGGAATTCACAGGCATATGTTTTAAATCATCCTTGGGCAACAGCTGCCTGGTTGAGAGGAAACTGATTGCTCAGCTAGTAGGATGATATGGGTTTGGAAAGTAACAGACTTGCAAAATAATGGGCAAAATGAAATGCAACTAGCTTGCTTCCCACCACACACAGTAGCTATCATTAAGGTCTTCAGCCAAATGAAAAGGAGTTTGGCAATAAAGGAAAATAATTTTCACCATTTATTCCTTGTGCTGCAGGCTGCTCCCACCAGTGTTCAGAGTTACTCCGCATGCAACACAGGCCATGGCACCAGCTAACAAGTGACTAAAAACTTTGCAGTGCGTTGTATTCAGGAAACTGCTCGGGAATTCCCTTGATGTTTTCCTTGCCAAAACATTTAAAATGCTCTCCCATACTGGAATTTGGGAAGTTACTATTTCAGCATGTTTACCTACTACTTGCAACAGACTTCATGATTTCCTTGACAGCAACAGTGACTCAGGCAAACAGGACTTAGATATTTGGTGTCACATATGCAGTCTTCTTCCATGTATACCTTGATCAAAGCACCCTGGAGGGCAAATCTGAGTAGTCAGGCTCCCTTCACTCACTGAGTGGATGCATGTGTAGGAGGCAGAGAATTGAACCTGTCTTACGTGTCACCAGCTGATCAGCAGAGGAACCAGGTCAGCTGTTCTGGCAAAGAGACATCACAAAGGTAAAACTTATTTCCTAAAAGCCTATTTCCCACTGCCATTGCTAGATCTGGCATTATCATCTGTAAAGCAGTGGAATCATCTGAACAGTGCTTTTGTCATCATTCACCTCTGACTTTCAATCACTAGGCCTAAAGAAATTTCACTGGCTTCCTCACAGTCACATCAATGTATGATTTTTTTCTTATTTAGAATAATATGAGTTTTCTCTTCCAAGGACTAAGAATGAACAGGGGTCTCAGAAATACTGAATATTTTTCATTGTTAAATTCTTATTTAGCTGTTATCTTTAAGCTCAAGCAAAATACCAAATTTAGAGAGATAACCTATTTTGTATGGTATCCTGTAGCAATAATTGTTCTTCTCTCTCTCTTTTTCAAAACATTTTCCATGCTAATTTCCAAGTGCATGCTTTTAAACGTATTTTCTACTCAGGATTATTTTTTTTTAAAAGTCCTCACGCATGATGTAATGGGGTATAGACTTTTGGGCACCTTTGTGTAACAGGGACCCTGCAGTTCTATGGCACTCAAATCCTTGCAGTGAAATGAAGCCCTTAGTACTCACAGTACCAGATCACGTGCAAGCTGCAATGCAACTGAGCACAAGTTACATAATTGCACATGAAGAAGATGTTCATAAAACACATACTGATGCATTCCCTCCTTCCCACCAGTACTCTATCCAAACATCTCTCCAGATGTGTACATTTATTCCACTACAGCAGCAAATATACATCATGATTGCAGCCCATTTAGCTGCAATGAAAGCAGCTTCTCTGCTGAATACAGTGGCTTACTAAGCATAAAGTGCATTTCAACAGTTACACACATAATTTCAACATATGTATAGTACTATGGAAAAACCCAACTGTGCCCTTGGGTGTTCCTAGTTGTTCCATATCAAAAACTGCAGGTCCTGACAGTTCACATTTGGATTTAAACTAGAAAGAGAGTTTTTCATTGGATTAAAACCCCTTGTTCTTTTCATTTTCTTCACTGGACATGCAGAGTTTGGCCAGCCACAGCCCTGCTCAAGTACTGACCTCAATACACAGATATATGTATAAGCATGTTCTATGACGATCTTTAAGCTTTTCCTTTCCCAACAATTCTTCCTCTTTTGCATATGATTATTTTTCTACCCCAGAAACACATTAATATGAATTTGAAGAAAGTCGTATTCAAGTATTTAAAAAGTCTGTTAAGATTTGCCTTAAGGAGTCTCAGAGAAACATAAACTAATGTAAAATTCATACACTCCAATCTGCACCTTTCAGCTTTGTACACTCCTATGCGTCCAATTCTATCTCTAATATCCTTTTAATATCATTTCCCTCTCTGCCTTCAGCAAGCCCTGTAGCATTCACCTTTGTCCTCAGAGAAATCTAGGTTAACATTACATTTGTGTAGCAGGTTCTACATTTTTTATTTTATTGGAAAAGCAGTCTAGCATGAAAGAGTGAAGGCACAACCTTAGAATTACCTGAACCAGTGGAGAGAGATACTTCCAATCACCAGGGGAAAATCACTTAATACAGTTCAGTCCTCTTATGAGACAATGTATTTGCCAGACAAAGCTATTATTTCATTTGGATAGTCCCTGCATTGCACTATGAACCTCGAGGCTGAAGTGAGGTTAAACATTCACATATTTTTTGCGTATCAAGTAGTAAATAATCTACAAAAGCCTGTCATAAATTTAATTTTTCTTATAAGAAAAAGGCAGTGCATAAATTTGTAGCACAGAAAATGTAAGCTATTTTTAAATTGTCCTGTACATTAAAAAACAAAACAAAACCCAACCATTAAGCCATAGGATGCTTACCATAAAATGACAGAAAATCAACCTGAAACTCTAACATACTTTCCCATAGTATGAAGCCTTAGGCAGACTATTATATTCCTCTTTTCATAAATTTGTCCCAACCCTAGAAAAATATATCAAAAACCATTTACATGTAGATACACAGGCAATGTTTATTTGTATTTAAAACAGAAGTCCAGCTATAATGGTACCTGTAGAACTGTATTTTTCTGGAAAAGCCCAATATCTACAGTTGTATGTGTTTCTCTGGTTTAGAAATAACACACCAGTGAGTTTACGCTTCAACTGTTTGCTTCAGAGAAGTGAAAGGCTAAATTTCTTCAGAAATGAGAAATAAATCAGTCTTCATGCTAGCTCAGGTCTGTGTCCCTCAGGGATGTAACAAAAATGCTTAGGTAATTCTCAGAGCTTTCTGCAAGCATCCTACATGTCAATCTGGATTACATGCACACTTTCCAAACAACAAATTTAGTCAAACTCTGAAGGAATTGTTTGTGCATTTCTAGAAACTCTGGTATGAACACTGGACATCATAGAACTTACAGAAGATGCTCACTATCTGCTTTCCAAGTCACAAAGTATTATCATCTATTGCTTGTGCCTCTTCATCTAATGTTGTATAAACATAAAAGCTCAGTGCTTGCTCTGGGAGCTACCACAGATCAATGCTGACAGAAAAAGCAGCACTTCTTTAGGCTGATCAGCTTTTGCTATGAACACCTTGTGCCTGCACAGATGTGTGCAGGGAGGTGTTCATTCAAAGAACCAGGTTAATACACAATGGAAGCAATGACAATTTATACAAATGACAAAAGGACTCAATTTTCTGTTCTATGAAAGAAAACAGGCTGCAACTTCTTTAAAACCATCAGACTTGGCAAGATTGCATTGCTCGGTCTGTTTCCCGCAGAACTTCTCATTTCATTTCAGTATATTGGAAACGCAAAAGCAAGTATAAATGTAAGTAAAACTGAAATGAGAGCTGTAGTTTCAGCTCCTTTTGAATTCATCCCACAAGAGTTAATTAGTTGAATTTGAAGTAAGCAAATCCCACTGAAGACAGTATTAGTCCCAGCAGAGAAATGCTCCAGAGACAGAGAACTTCACTGCATCCCTTGCCTTAGTGCTACCATGGGAGCACCAAGAGGCAAGTCTGCTGCAGGTGAATTCAGTGCATGGATGCATCTGGGTCACCCAGTGCCAGAGTAAATCTTTGCAGGCAGTCCCTGGTCAGACCTGAGACCTTCTGCAATATCTGGGGGAAAGAAAGGAAGCAGCTCTCCGATTACAGGGTCTGTGCCAAGCTATGGGCATGGGCACAGCCTTCATTCCAGCTCAAGAACTGACAGCCTGTTTGATTGCTCCCTGCACCTTGTCCCTCCCAAGGACAAGGGAGAGAATAGGCTTTGGGGTCGAGGGCATGGCTGGGTGAGGAGGGTGTGCAGAAGTTAGGATGCACCTCAGTACAAATTTAGCAATGGGTATTGGATGTTTTTTATGCATGTGTGTGTAAACATGAACAAATATATGTACACTGCTTTTCAGTTCAAAATGAACTTCACTTTTAAAGTCCAGTGGTGCTGATTTCTCCTTGTAATTATATGCTTATAAATACAAGCGTTCACCCAATCTTACCTTTAGTATGGTGAACATCTTCCTGTAACAATGAAATGAGCACAACATAAAGACTTATCTGGATATTACAATTCTAGCTGTACGCACTTAGCCTGCAATGAGAGATTGAATTTAAATGTTTATAGCTTTCCAAACACTATTATGCGCTTGCAAATGTTAATTCAGTTTCAATGAAAGAGTCAATTTTTTTTAACAATATAGAATGCATTTTAATACACTATTACGCACAATAGGCCGACAGTGAATGGACTCATAATTGATTTAGAAGCACGTTCTACCATCCTGCTACCTCTATCTCTTTAGTAAATCACTTTTTAATCGGGCTAGTCTAAGCTGACCCATACAGAGCTTTATTTAATTTATTATGGAATTTATATATAAGGTTGACTAGTAATGCATGGCTACAGCAGCATTAAACAAATTGTACAGTGAATAACAAAGAAGAAAAAGAGAACAAGAATACAAATAGCCTAAGCATATTGCTGAGGTTAAGACAGGTTCCAAATGAGCAATGTTATTCAAATGTTTCAGAACGGAAAAGAGGAAAAGGTCTCTGACACCATTACAGTTTGAAAAAAAAGGCTGGATTTGAGTCAATTGTTAGAGGCAAGATAAGAGAGAGAAAAATCTCACAAAATACATTACTTGGCTCTTATTCCTCCTAATGCAAAGGACAATGATAATAATAATAATCCAAGAATTAAAGGCCTAATTATCACTCCACAATTCTCTTTTTCTGTGCCTCCAAAACTTATTGAAAATACTAACAAGGACAAGGCATTGAATTAATGCTACAAGGAGTTTTCCGGTTACGCAGTACATGTAGGATAAAGCCTAACATAGACTCAGAACAGAGCCTACCAATCTATAGCGAACATTTCATAAATTATTTGCACTTCAGATGACTAAACATGTGCGCATATTTAGAATACACACATAGTTGCATATTAATATACATATATTACTTTACCTAGTTTTAAGAAATAAATATAATCTCCAATCTTTTCCTTGGATGAGATGGGGAGCATCTATTTGGGCATCATTCAGTTTGCATACAACCTGCTACTGATTAGAGGGAGCTCCCACTGCCACACCCATTTGCACACTTTCCCCATCCTTGTAGAAGCTCATTGCTCACATACAGGGTTCAGGAAAAAAAAACAAAACAAGAACAAAACAACAAACAAAAAATCCCAAGGCCGATGTATCTACTACAACTAAATACAGCTTTCTTCTCATGATTTTTGCACACACACGTTAAATTTGCAAACTTCTGATGTAAAAGCAATCCCTACAATTTTTTTCTTAAATATGTAAAAACAATGCATTAAAGCTCTGATGAAAACGAACAAAGGAAAGTACATTCTGGCAATGAAGAGCACCTGCCCTGCAAGCGCCATGGCTCAAAAGAGCTGTAATAAGATGGGAGCATTTCCCCAGTGACCACTGGCTTGAAACCACCTCCAGGTCATTATCGAGTTGCCATCATTCACAACTGGTTTGGTAGTCAACTTGAAATGAGCTGGTACTCTCAGCCCAAGGTCCATGTCATAAATTGGCAACTCTGATAGAGTCTTGGCAGGGAGGTCAAGGATTGAATGGGCACAGAGACTCATCTCTAAAGGTGATCTGTCTAGGTCAGGGTTCAGACATATTTGTGAGAGAGGCATGCCTTGCCATTGTCTCCAGCTGTACAACTTCTGCAGAAAAATACAGGAATGCATCTTCAAGTGCTGTCACAACCCAGCACCTTTCACAAGGATTAAGTGCCTATTAAAAAAATACATTAATCTGCAGCAAGAGAGGCCTGTACCCGCACCTATCATTACAACAATACTTTACTTTGCAAAGTTAAGAACAAACAAAAAAACAACAGAACAAGTATAGTCAACCTTATTTCAGCCTTAGAAAACCAAATTGCAAAGCTTATACAAAATTCCCATTTTTACAGACCCTTCAAGGGGTCTCCCTTCCATAATAGCTTCAGAGAATCCATAAACATATCAAGACTAGTCAAGGCCAATTCTGGTAATTTAAAATACTCTCAGAGATGGCAAAAAACTGATTTCAGAAGATCCTTTGGAAACCACTTTCCACTTTATCTTGTCCACAAGAAAAAAAAGGGGTCAAATCAAACAGCAATTCAATAACTAAACTCCTTTAGTCAGCTGACAGGATTATCCCTGGGCATGGCACACCTGGCAGTGCCAGGCACTTGCCATGTGCTTGCTTGCCCTCTTGGCTGGGCAGAAAGTACTTGAGTGAAGTGCTGCTCTGACCATCACTGCCAAAATGATCCCCAGGGGCCTCTGAAGGCACAGTGGTGCTAAGATTGCTTCCTCCCAACACCACAAGCTGAATTACAGCTACCGAGATTTCAACCCTCCAGATGAAATGTCAGGAAAGGGGACAGGTATTGCCTTCACAGTGTCTTTTGCCCAAGCTGCAAAGTAAGTCCTCTGGTTTGCCAAGTTACCTCATTACATTCTCTTATCCCTAAGACCAAGAGTGTGTTTTAAAAGATGAACATCATATCCTGTTCAGGGCTAAACACACACAAAAAAAATAAGAATAAATGCAACTACCTATTACAAATACTACCTCCTCTATAATCTTCACATTTCTAAAGATCTGAATATATAAAATGTGCAACACAGCCAATGTAGTTGCAAGTGCAAGTAGACTTCTCCAGTCCTCTCCAATATGCAAAAGAGAAGGTCAGCAATATATTACACTTAATACTGTTTTGACAGGGTGGATTACCTAAACAACAGTTCATGCATATTTAAACAGAAATAACAGAGTTGTCAGGGATCTGCAGCTTTAGGTGCCCAAAACACCAGATGTCTACAGTGCAATACACCTTCATATTCAGAAAAAGAAAATCAATTGGGACTCAACTGTTTTATCACAGAGATCAGTGTCAATTCTACAACAGATTAATCTTTGATCATAGTATGCGTGAGCTGTGCAACATCCAGCAAGATAAAGAAAGGAAAAAAAATTAAACAAGAGGAACACCAGTGACAATAGCAAAATAATGCTGATGAACTACATAATGGAAATAGAAGAATGATCCATATCAGCTTTTTCTTTAAAATAACCCCAAACTTCTCTGAACCACTTGAACAAACCCTGAGCCACATACAATTGGTGTGCAGGAGAAAAGCCTGAGACCAAGGATCTCAGCAAAAGGGGTAAAATACAGAGAGTACCTATATAATCCTAACCACACAAATCCCTCCATACCTAATCCAACATCCTGTGCAGCCTCCTCATCTCCCTTGTCACAGAAAATGTTAAGAAGACAGAAGCAGACCCAGGTGGGCTCTGATAGCTTTCCCCAGCTCACAGCAAAATGCAATGACTGTTTCATCTGCAGGAACAACTTTCTACTACTGTGGCGGCAGCTTGGAGGCATCCATCAAGGATCAAAATCCCTCATGCAAGAGACTACACACATGCATAAAATATAAAGCTCTCTCTCACTCCAATCTCTTCACGTTTACTCAGCTATGACATCTCTTCAGAGTGTAACCCCTTAACACTACCCCTGGTAGCAAAATGTTGATGTGATAGAAGACATGCTGTTCAGAAGCCAGACGTGGCAAAAGGATCAGGAGTCCTGAGCGAGGAAACCTTTGACAAACACCTTTCATTTTGGGGACAGTAGTTTAGCATTTTATAACAGGGTGCCAGTAGATATAAAAAGAGATAAAAACCACAGAATGTGAATGCAACTCCTCAAAGTATAACTTAAAAAGTGTTTGTCCTTGTTCCTTTTCTAGCAAGCCAGAAGCAGGGGTAGGCTGCTGCTCTGAGTGTGACTTGAGACATTTATTACTGAAAATATGTAAAGAACTTCCTCATCACTCGAGTTATAGAGTTATTTATACTTCAACCAGATTATGTCCTTTAGCCATTTAAAATAAAAATGTTGCTGTTTAAACAAGTATTCTCTTATCGATGTAATAAAACTCTGAAGCACTATTGAAAGGTATGCAATAATTTGTCTCTTAGGAAAGATGAATGGCTAAGTTGGGTGCCCAGGACTTAAAATTCATGAATGTCTTAATAGTGAAACAGATATTAATCTCTCTTCATTAGCTCACCAAAATTAACCCAGGCAAGTTAAGAAATGTTCTGAGACATTACTTGATTTCAGATGAATATGCCTGAAGTATTACTCTTTCAAAAAGCTATTGTAAACAACAGGGAAAGGGGAAAATAATTTGAAAAATTACTTTGACATTGTCCTTTAATCATGCATTGTACTCAGGAAAATTATTCTAATGCATCTCTTACATGACTAAATGGTTGCAGTATATAAATAGCATACTCTCCAGAATACCATGCAGAATATCTGATGATACAATGCATTATACAGGAACTAAATTATATTTAAAAGAACATGATGATGGAATGAGATGCTTTTAAAACATAATATAGGTAAAGAAAAACAAAAACCCCATAGGGTTAGGGTATTCTCTATAGTACATTAAAATGCTATCCCATTTAAGTAATCTATATTAAAAATATCTCTAAACTATCCTTTTATTATTGTATACTAATTCAAATATTTTTTTCTACTGATTCAAATTTCACTGTGATGTCTGAAGGCAACAGAATGAACACTTTAATTTCTTATCAGAACTATAAGCATCTCCTGGAAAAAAAAAATACTGCAAAATTTTGAAAAGATTAAGAAAAGAAGTTTAAAGTACCCTATTACCAAACACTGTAAGCACATCCAATTGAACAGATTCTCTTTTTGTATGTAATAAAATAATACAGAAGAAAAGAATTCTTTTACAATAACAAAAATCTAGGATTTTATGGTCACTAAATAATCCTCATTCTTTCTTTCTATTTAGGCTGTATGAAAGCGAACAACAGTTAATGTCCTCTAGTGTCTGAATTGCAAAGAGACTGTCATAATGTAGCCAGCCTCCATTAGCATTTTGAAGCTGAAGAAATTCAAACTTCTGCTCTTCACATAAAATGTAAAAATAATCATGAGAAGACAACATGCAGATTAGATATTTCTCACACAATTGTTATCAAGTAGGAACTGGTTGTGCAACATGGGCCAGAATGACAAAGTAGCCTAATTTGTTTCTTTTCTTGATTTGTTACTGCTCAGCTTCTTAATTCTCCAGTTCTTGTTCAAAACTAAATATCAGACACTAGCCACAAACCTTCCAAGTCTGCGGAAGACTTGAGTGACTGTCCTAAATCAAAAGGTGAAGAGCCAAGAAAACATCACTGGCTCAAAGTATTCAGAATTGGAAAAACTGATTTGGCTTTTTTATCCTGCTACTTCAACGTTGTTTCAAACTTCTCTAAAGTGCTAAAATTATGTACTGGCAAGTATGGCAGGTGTTTATTCTTAAATATTGCAGTAATTCCAGAAGAGTGAAGACACTAACATAGTGCATGCAACAAAGCAGCGAGGACTGTGCCACTCACAAGCAAACCTAAGATTGATGGCCTATTTAAACCTGAATTATAAGTAGCTTCAGTCCATTAATATTAATTAGGTCAAGACTAATAGGCTCTCATGAGTGGACTGTTTAGCAGGTCAGAGGCAATGAAAAGGTGGTAAACAATTTACCGCATAATGAAGTTTGCAGGCACATGGCACATGTTTTTATCACTGTAACTGTACACCTAACTCAAAGTCAGGTTGCTAAAAGCTGGTCAGACTTTTTGCCTCCTCAGTCAACACGTGAAACACCAAAATCCTATTTTACATAAGTTAGTTTTAATAAAAATGTTTCAATTCTGGCCAGGGTGCAGTTTCAGTGTATCTGAGAATGCCAGGTTGGGGGTTTATGGCAGGAACAACTTGCAACCATCCATCGATGTGGCCTTTCACATCCCTGCAGGCAGAACTCTCCAGCTCTTCCTGAAAAGTCCTCCCTCATAGCAAGAAAGGACACTCATAGCTCACTCTTCACATAGATTCATTCATTGTTTGGCCTGTCATGGGCTACCACATTAGGGGTTCTCTGGGCAGTACAGCTCATCACATGGACATTTATCCAATTAAGGAAATCACTTACTGCACAAAGATCAAGTTCAAAGTTTTTTCTAATTGTATGGCAATATATTCTGATCAATAAAAACACATACCTTTCACTAGAAATTTAAAGAGGAGTCATACAAAGCGTATGTGGACTTTAATTGTGACAAATATTTTGACACAAGTGTGCAATAATCCTGTGTATTAATTTTTTTTTTACTTTTTTCTCATAAGTGGAGAGTACTTAAACCTCTTATTTAATCATGTTCATCACAGAAAATTTGAATGTGCCTGAATACAACAATATTTAGAAAAGCACTCTGCATTATACTCCTTTCCTTATTTGTATGGCTCACAAAAGATGACACAGGTTCCCTCAATAACTACATTTACATCCTTGTTCTATGGCATGAAACTCTTCCTGTTGCTACTATTAAAATCAAAACTGTGCCCATCGCATCTCCATCACTTAAGTTCCACTTGAAATCTCAAAATAGCATTCAAGTGGAAGGAAAGTAGAGCAGAGGCCAAGGGTGGGCCCTCACAAAGGGAATCAATTTTAACCATTGGCAAGAATCACAGGATTTAATCTGTAAAAGTATGACTCATATTGGGAATCTTCATTATTTTTAATTTACCTGTGATTTTGATTGTTTTCACTTTGGGATCCCCCACCTGCTCTTCTCCCATTTTTCTAAAGTGGCATAATTTTCCAGCAGTACTGACCATCTGTCATTATAAAACAAACCCTTTAAAGATGCTTCTGTTCAGACATGGAAAAAATCAAGGTTCCTAAAAAAAAAAAAAAAAAAAAAAAAANAAGAAACTATTCTGAAAATTTTGCCAACATGGTTTTACTTCCAAAAAACTTTTTTTTTTTCATAATGCATTTATTCTGAAGGAAACATTTTATTTTGCTATTGTCTATATATAACTGACTAAACTGTACCTTTCACCCTGCATCATGACTTGCCTGCCTCCAAGTTACCTATCAATGCTTGGCACAGATCAAGAGCAGGAAGGAGATGAAGGTGCAGGTGTTGGTCCTCGGGCTCATGTACACAAACTGAGTTCCTGCCTGGAACAGGGTACATTTGAGTCAACTGAATAATGCAAAGAGACATTAAAGTTTTGAAAATCAAATCTCTACCAAGGAAAGGGTACGGCAGTAAGCAATACAAAGAGTAAATGTGTAGATCTTGCAACGTGTTGAGGTGCTCTGTTTCCTTAGAGCTTCGAAGCAAATGTGGTCACTTGTAGCAATGCATTCACAATATATGGCATAGAGAATGTCCTGCCAGAAATGGGGTGATGAAGAGAATCAACTAGCCACTGAGAATGCTTTATCAACTGATGTTTTTAATGTGGTTTGAATGTACTGAATGTAAAAACTGCATTCCCACTCTTTCTTCTTCCCAGAAGACCCTGCCAGGTCAGGGGGCTGGGGGAAGATTGTGACCTCATGTTACTTGAAAACCTCTCCCATTTAATGTAAATCCCCTTGCTCCTACTGGCCTAAAGCCAGATTCCCCTCTTGTCCCTTATTGGTGAGTTTGTATCCCTCCAAAGTCCACATAAACCCGTTCCCCTGAATAAACTCTCCTCTTTGTTCCTGGTGGTCTCTGCGTGTCCTTTCTCAGGGGCTCTCAGGGACCATGTGGTCGGGGTAAAAGCAGAGAGCACATTTCTCTTAGGTTAATGGACTAACAACTCCAGGACCAGGAGAATCACCATATCGTTGCAGAATTCCTACAGCACACAGCGTAACGAGGCTACAAGAAACACACACTGTCAGTCACTAACCAAAGCCATGATGTAAGAATACTCAAAAAAGGCAACTTGTAAGGCACACAACTTCATACAGTCTTAGTGTGTTCATGCTGTGTGAAAACAGGCCAGGTAGTATGAGGAAGGCTCTGAGAAGGTGGTGGGAAGCTGCAATACTCTTCTACCTCAGGGATCTGTGAGACAAAGACGGCAGAACTCTACACTTACACCTGCAAAATGCATCACACAGCCTGAATGTACCCCTGCTGCCCAGATTTTCTTTCTCATCATGTCTGTCTTAACAAAAATTCCTCTTTAGCACTGATGTTTTGGCTCCAGCAGTCTCACTATATGCATACTGAAGAGCTGCAAGTCTGTATTGACCTGCCCTACTTCACAGCCACATCAAGACACACATAAGGTTTACAAGATGTATGGCCTTGGGCCTGCATCCAGCTGCTGAGTACTACGGTCGTAAAGACACAACTTGAAGGATAACAATTTTAATACAACCACTCTCTACCTACTGAACATCTGAAAACATAATTAAAACACCTGTTGTGACACAATGTTTGCTGACACAATGGAAAATTATGATACTCTATCACTCACTGTGCTTGGAATCACTGCAGGCCATTACCAGATTTTGATGTTCTACTGGAAATACACCAGAATACATTAAAACACAACGAATTTGCATGACATATTAACATGTTATGCACAAATAGGGCTTCTCAAAATCCAGGCAACAGCATATTGATGATACCAGACACAAAAGGTAATACTTATTGGTTTTTTTCCTATTTCTTTGGTTCTAAATTTATCTAGGTCCCTGAAAAGCAACTTTCTTAGGAAATCTATCCATTCCAAATATCATAGAACATGATGTATGTACACAGCCAGAAGGAAATCTTTCATTTCCTCTAGAGACACTGTCTCTAATTCAGTCACAGAGCATCTCTCTGTCTACACCCTACAGACAGGAGAAATAGTTCCTCTCATCATGCAGATGATGAATCTGGTTTAAGACCACATGAGGCAATAACAGCGGGCGTGAGGCTCTGGCACATCCCCACCTTCGTGCCCATTGCTTTGACTAATTAGGTGATATGGATGTTACATTTTCTCTTCAGAAAAATAGTTTCATTTGGACACTGTGGCTGATGTGTCCTCCATACTTTGCAACACTTGCAATGTGGCTTAAGTCCTGCTTATGCAAAGAATGAAAGCTGTGGTTCCTGCAGGCGAAAAAAAACACAACACAAAGGCTACACACTCAACCTATAGGAAAAAAGTTATTTTCCTCACCACAAAATATTGATGTTTTACAAGAAAAGAATGAGGAAGTTCTCTCTAATGCCCAACACTCCTGCTGCACTGAACAAGGGTGACTTCAGTGGCTGTTCTTGCATTCTTTCCTGCCAAGGGCTCCAGGGGCCAAAAGACAGAATTGAGACTAGTTTGGATCTTGCTGTACAGCTCCGATTTTCTCATTCTAGAGGCACTGACTGTGTTACAGTTCCTTGAGGGATTTCGGTCAAATTGAGTCACCCTATCAACAGGTCTAAACTGCTCAAGCGAAAGCAGCAACTTTTACCTCAGGCATAGTTACAGAACCAGCAGCACCAAGAGATCCAAGCTAATAGAAACTTCCTGATGAGGAGATACTGTGGAGCAGTTTGGGCAACTGGGTGGACACTGCATGAAAAAAGAATGTGTGTGCCAAGCCCCCAGAGCCTGCCACAGCCTTGCCACTGGGGACCTGTGAACTCACATCTCACTCCTCAACAAAATAAGGGTCCACCAGCATCACAGAGCAGACACAGTTGCTGTATGTAAGCACAGGAGAATATCCTTGATGTTTGTACAACCTCCCTTTATCCATGCAAAACAAATAGCAAGCGGAAAAAGCTTCAGAGGTCCCAGGGAGAACTCACTGTGTGTCACAGAGGTGGAAAGGAGACAGAATGGTAAGGCTTGCTTAAGGAGGTTAGAATACATTAAATCAAGCAACATTTAACCCAATTTAACTTACAAATTTAATCTAACCATGCTCCAAAACAAACACAGCATTGAGAACTAAAGAGCTGTGACACTGCAGTCATCAGTTCCTCAGTGTTTCAGGCAGCAACACATACAAAGTGACTCAGTACAGGCTCCAGAATTGCAAAATATTGCAGTGCACACTTATCTTGAAGTGTACCAGGGTATAATTTGACTTTGTTTTTTTCTCTGCTCACAGTGTCAGTTTCCAAAGTTCCCATTACACTTCCTCCCAGCAATGTCCTCCTGTCACCCATGCTGTAGTCTTCTGGCTTCCCCAGTTTTCCAGCGGAATTGTGTGGGGACATGATGAAGCTGTGCTCTGAACTGCAGAAATAGTCCAGTAAGCAAAGTAATAACTAATCAACCCCCACATTAAACTTTTTTAGCTCTCAGCAACAGGGTATTGTTAAAGCAGCTTTACCACTAAGGACACAGTAGAGTCTCCAAACACAGTGAACAGCAGAGACTCTTCTTAAGAAGGGTAATGTCCTCTTAAGGGAAGTGTTTAGGCTTTTTTTCTTAAGGGCCCAGCTAACTGAGCTCACAGCACAGTATCTCACCCATTTTATTATAAACATGCCACTCTCACTCTAAAATTAGCCTTGAAGTATTTGTTGCCACAGGGTCACTGATATTTTGATAAACTTCCTTTGCATTATATACATAGTCAATCACCCTTCACATATGTAATGCAGGTCAGCCAAAACACACCACAAGCATGATGACAGATTGGTCTTCAGGCTCCCTTATTTATAACTTCCTAAAGCTCAACTCCTTTAAGGAAGGCTTAGCTCTGCTTATCTGATCCAGGAGAAAGACTGCAGACTTTGTTAGATGGCTGAGCTCCTTCCTTCCCAACCAGCAACTGAAGTTAAGTTTTAATACATGCAGTGTACTCTTGAACACTCAACACATGATCATTTCATTTCATTATACACTACTGTAAGTGAGAAAGGATTATTATGCATGAGTTATTTTGTAGTGTCTATTAGTATTACAACAGTATGAAGAAAGGCTATTTCCATTTTTAGAAGGGAAATCTCTCCACATAGTATTTTTCTTAAGGACATTAAGGGCAAATACACATTAAAAGGACTTTTCCCCTCTCCTGCCCCATATAACCACTACTGAAGGTTCACTAGAAAATATGCTACAAACTATCCAGTACACTACTTCTGCTCTAGTAAGATGGACATGTAATCAACAGAAGCAAATTGGTATAAACTACTATAAAGTAGAAGTGCTGTATACAGCAGAAAATTAATTTATTCCAGTTCACTATATGCAGTCAAAACTGGAGGTAAAATCCAGATGATCAGTAATTTCACAGTTGGTTGACTTCTCACCTCTTTGATATTATTTGTAAAATCTTTCCTTGGCCTCTGAATGTGGCAGCAAAGTAATAATTCATTCATTTACTTGTGGGTAGGAGAAATGAAAATGGCTCACTTTATTGAAGATACTGAATAGACAAGAAATCTCTGAATCAAATTACCAAGATGTCATAAATTATGTTAAAAAAATACTCAGGCATCTACAATGCCAGAACAATACAAACAAGAAGCAAAAACTTAAGAGAATGGCTTAAGAAACCAAATAGTGTGGAATGTGAATATTCTTTGTTCTGGACTAACAAGATCTAGATTTGATATAGGAAAATGAAACAAATCCTGAAAAACCTGAGGAGGTCCTTATATGTTTATCAGGGTCTGTGTTATGCAAACAACAAATATTTGCATAAAAGGTAGGTCTGGGATTTCAAAAGAAAATGTATCACTGGAATTGATATCTAACAGCCAAGTATTTTTACCTTGTATTTTATACAAATGTGGTGACCCTTGAACAGCCATGACACAAAACTGAACAATCCAAAGAAATACAGAAGAATGTGATTTTGCTTTTAAAAATGTGAATAGTCCCATAAGTAATTGAATTCTGTCACATTTTCCTGAGTAAAATCCCAAATGGTGGTAAAGCCTTCACAGAGGGCATTTTCACCTGAACTGAAGACAGTTCCCACAGCATGAGCACAGGTAAAGGCACTGAAACTTAAAGGTTAGCTTGAAAAAGTTTGCAGCCTAGATGAGTTCAGTGGGAGCTGGTTATCTAAGTCCATCTTATCCTGACAAAACTGTGACCCTTAGGCTGCATCTATATTCATGTTTTCCTTTAGAGCAGTAGGGCATTTGTGAAGCAAATTCCCTGCCGGCTCCTCCCCAGTGCGCTCCAATTCCGGTCACAAAGCCGGTTGGAGCTCCTCAATTAGCTTGCTTTCAATGAGATTGTTTGAGGCTAAGAAAGTCTGCAGCAGGGAATTTCCTCTCACCCCTCCGTTCCAAACAACAGCTGGCCCCGTTTTTTGAGGAAACCAGCCCTGCGTTTTGTTTTGTCTTGGGTTTTTTGGTGTGTGCGTGGAGAGGGGGGGATGGTGCTTTTTGTTGTTTGGGGTTTTTTTAGTAGACCACTTCATCAATGCATTATGCCTAAATGAATGGCCAAGACTGGCACTCTCAGCAATTCTTCCCAACATAAAGTGGTTACTCCTGTAGTATAAAACAGCTTTATAAGGAAACATGACCTGGAAGTTGAACTCGCTTACAAGAGGACTAAATCAATGCTCAAAAAGAGCAACAGCTTCACATTCTAAAAAGTTGCCACTGGGCATCATTTGCACGTCTTGCAATAAAAACAAAGTAGAACGCTTTGTGATGTGTTTAGGAACCTTTTACTGTGGGCAAGGCATTTAGCAATGAGAGAGCTTTATGAGCTACCAATCAAACATTCTGACTTTCTCCAACATGCACTCTCAGTCGGAGAATCCCAGAAAACAATCCCAGGAGGGGCGGGGGGGAGGGGGGCTCACCAGCAGTTCGGATTCTCGGAAAGCCTTCTGCCAACAATGGATACATTCTTGAAAAGGGCTCTTTTCTAGCAGTGTTAAATTCCTCCAAGGGGAACCTCTAGTGATGTGAACTTTTAGAAGAGGGACACGCTCAGTGAGGTGAAGAGGAAAAACCACTGGGGACAATTTGCTTACAAACACATTAACTCAGTAATTTCTACACTTTCTGTAAAATCTGTAATTTCACTTGAGGCTAGTATTTACACAGATCTTCAGCCTTTACTTCTCAGCTGGACTCATCCATATAAACAAATTATAACTATTCAAAACCAAACACTGAATAAGGCATCAAGCCGGGCATATGTGTTCCTTTTAAACAAAACAAATAAAGCCTTTAGATAAATAGATAAATCAGTAGCTAAATAGAAGAAAAGACAGGCAGATGATTTTGATAGGCAGACAAAGATCGCTGCAGAGGGAATTCTTTTCTCTTTATAGCACCATCATTTAGTCTGATCTTGACTTGACAGGACGGGTGTTACATTACGGTTCCTAACTCACCCCTCTTTTGGCCTTTTTTTTTCTTCTTTTTGCAAAACAACCAGGAAAAAAAAGGAAAAAGACACAGAGAATTACTCATAACAGCGTTTAACTCAATAATAGCTCTAATAACACGACATGCTGTCAAAGGAAACCATCACATTCCTATACAAAGCCACGCAAGTGCCTGAAGGGATCTGCCCACATGTCTGCAGCTTCCCTATCACTGCCCTGGAGCAATCCAAGCAAGCTGCCAGTAAAGGCTCTAACTATATTTGATTAGTTTCAGGCCTTCATTTTTAGCGAGTCATCACCCTCTTAACGGCAGATGATGCCCTCTAGTTGGAATCAATGTGAGTGACCAGCTCACAATAGGCCGGATTAATGATGAAAAATGTGTAGTCAGCCTAGAGGGCTTTGGACATTTATCACCCACTGGGTCTGCCAAGCGGTGGGCTGCCCCCTGACTCATCCCGGGGACACCCATCCTGCCTTAGAGAACGCGCCAGCGCTGTTATCCGCTTAATGAGCCCTGGTGAGAGAAGAGGCGGAGCACCAGGGCTTAGGGCATTTCCATCCTGCAGTTCAACACGGTCTAAATGTCCTCCCTTATCCCTATCCTGCAGACACTGTACAGCAACCACAGTGAATCTTTCCAAACACAACGTAAATCACAGTTGGAAAGCGGAGAATTTGCTATTCCAATAGAAAATCCAGACAATAATCTGTGCAAATCTATGCTGCAAAATTTCTCTTTGCCAATTCATCCAAGGGAAGCAACTTTCTGACAGGCAAGTGAAACCTCATTACAATTTCAGCAAAATAATGAAGGGTGGGGGAGTAGATTTAGTGTCTAGTTCATAAATATTCATGTCGATTTTACATACCACAGGAGTGGTATCTCGTTTAAGTAAGGGAATCTGTGTCATTCTTATAAACACCTTCCTCTAAACGTCCGATATTACAAAGGGCTGTCTACAGTGACTCACATTAAAGCACAGATACACCAGCCTCTATGAGAATGCTGCCTCAGAAGTTATCCTTTCAGTTGTCATACACAGGGCGCTGAAATTTATGAATATGGTAGGTGGAAACTGTAGAGGTGTTGGCAAAACGTGCATTTTCAGAAACAGTATTGCAGGGAAAATGAAACACTGCTAAAATACATACATCAGTAGTTTCTCCTAAAACACAATTAGGAACAATGACCATGTGCTTATTTTTAAAAAAATTACATCACAGACCTGAAGTTAAGCACGGGGTTGATGGGAGATGCTCTAGTATGTAAAAATGGACTTAATCACGTGGTTAAAAGCTCTTCTGTCTAGGCCTGATACCTCTCTATCTGTTCTGCATTGATTATTTTCACAATCATCCAAGAATGTTCTGTCAAGAGAAAAGAATTAGCAAAATGGACTTGTTACTTCAACTAACAAGCTTGCTGAAGGCTCATCTCAGGTTTACAAGGGAATGATGGCTTTGTCCCCCATTAAGAAACTAAGTGGAATCATACTGGAGTTTTGGAAAACTCCTAACTTTAAGGGAACAGTCGGTCTTGGAAAAACAAAGCAAGGTGTTCTTAAGAAGAATTTACCATCCTTTCAGACAGTTTTCAGTTCTTGACAAGAAAACAAATTATCTCAATTGGCTTTTTCACATACACACAAAAAGGGTATATTTAAAAATTATACAAAACCCTGTACATTAAGTATGAAATGTCTGTAATCTTGCTTTGCATGGCAATCAGATCTGATGAAGTGCTTTGGTTTGGCAAATGTCCTGAAGACCCTAGAAAAACAGTCATTATATTTTGAACATTTCAAGACGATCTCTTCATATTTAATGAAGTTATTTTCTCTGCTACTATGAGAGATACTGCAAATTCCTAAATCATATATTAAGGTTCAAATTGCTAATCATGTTTATTAAAAAAAATACTTGCAACATTAGTAACATTACTAAATTACAAAAGAACTTGTTCAACTTAACAGCATCAAAATCTCTAATGGCTACCTTAACCTCCTCTGCTATTCACAGCAGTCTTTCTCACCACAGCCATTCTAAATGCAAAAATGAGGGAGGCATGTCCATTGTCTTGGTTTAAGTTGTAGCCTTACCTCATGCTAAACAAGAAGCAACATCTGACCATAGTGCAATGGGACCAGACCTGGGATCAGACCAAGCTCCCTGTAGGATTCCCCTGCCAGGACAGCCACACACCGATGTGCAAATACAAGTAGGGTCTTTTGTGGTACCACTCCACTAAAGAAAACACCTGTGGCCTAAAAAATACTTCCATAGATTCAAGATAGTGGAATATTATTCCTTGCAAAGTGCAGCATCATTTCCAATCCAACAGTCCTGATAAACAGCCCTTTTTGCTTAGCTGTACATTATAAAATGAAGAATAATCATCTCAGTTCAGTCACGATTTCTGCATGTAACATATAATATTTTGAAATTATTATTTCATGCAAAAGGGAATAAATTTGCTGCAAAATTAAATCAATAAACAAAAATTTTATCACCTCCATCCATTTCCAATTGAATTCAGTATTCATTTCATGCTATAAAATTTGTTCTCAGATAACTCTTACACACTAGACTTCACTAACTTGGCTAAATTTATGTCATCTCTGAAAATTCCCAAATGTTTTGTTCAACTAATTGCTAAGGACATTAACATCATCTTTGTTTAAGTAATTTCCACAGCTGTGCCTTGAATTATCAGGTCATCATCTTTCAAAAAGGGAAATGTCATTTATAACTTTTACTGTCTTTGTTTAGCCCATTTTACCTGTTACCTCTAAATTTCTTCCAGTGTGATATCAATAAAGATCCACTATAATTCTTATTAACAAGAACAAAGATTCTTAAAAAACCCCCCAATATTTTCTGTTTATTTTCTAAAGCTTAGTGAAAAAGCTTTAGGACTTCATTTTGGGGTTTGCTCAGGTGTTTTCTTTCTGTTTATTAACTGTAAAAGGAACTGGTCATTGTCTGAATCTCTGGAAATTCATCTGAGTACCTGGAAATGTCAGAAAGATGCAAGTGTCATCTGTTTCCATAACTGAGTTTTATAAATTTTCCTTGGTCCCTATTTCAATTTTTTTGGTCCACATTTTCTAATTTTTGTTTGCCATGTAGTTACTCTGTATTCACACCTCTCTAACAGTAAAAGCCACAAAGCCCCGATAATCCTGGGTTTTACAGAGGACAAGGTCACAATGGGGAGATGGCAGGAGTGGGGCTGTGTATCAGCCTTTCATCTCTGGAGGCCAACGCTCATGTCTGTCTGAGGTCATGAGTTAAGAGATTTGTGATCTCGCCTTAATCCCTAGTGGATATTTAGCTGCATCATGAACCAACTATACAATTAGCAATTTCCGCTGAAGTTGAGACCGAGGAATGAAACATGGTAGTTTACAACTCAGGGTTAAGGTTCAGGAGCTGAGCCATTCTACAGTAGTTTATATGCTTTTCCATCAAATAAACTATCTATGTTTGCTAAAGAGCATGCAAGAAAAGAATGAACTAATATGCTTTCTGAAAAAAAACACCTTTTCGAAAGGTGTGAAACCATATTCGAACTCTACCTCTTACCCAGAATCCACCTAGGAAAGTTACATTGCAAAGGCTCTAATTTTCTTGAATTCATTCTTTTTCTTTTTCCTTTTTTTTTCCCCCAAGTATCTTTGGCTGAAATTATGACTCTACTGAAATGAATAAAAGTAGCATCTTCATTCACTGTATGCTTTACAGCAAAACAAAAAGAATAGATTATTTTAGACAGCAAAACGTGAAGTCCCATGCCCAAGGCTGAAGACAGGGCATTTGCAGAGGAAAAATATTATGGAGCTTTATGGCAAAGTCCAATCGGTCTGATCAAAACCTGTTTCTTTTTCATTGTGGCTATTACAATTTACACTAAGTTTATTCCACTGCAAATTAGCTTATTTCTTCCCAGAAAAAAACAAACAAACACCTTTTCCCAGCACTCTCATTCCCTGGTGAAATGTTAACAAGTTTGGGTTATCGTTTTATTATAAACCCAGTTTTGTAGCTTCTCTTCACAAACAGAGAAGATCTCTTAACACTCCAACTCATGACCTCAGAATGTCAAGCCTAGGATGTGACCAGAGTCAGTCAACTAAACAATTCTCGATGGCCAGGAGGGGCAGAATCTGAGTGCAGAAGCCAATTCTGTCAAAGGCACCTGAAAATGAGTTATGGCCACAGAACCAGACAGGAATTGTTGAGAGAAGGGCAGAGCAATAACGGAAAGCCTATGCTTTTTCAAGGATGAAAGGTAATGTTTTCTCTGACACTAAAAGTGAAAAAAATACCCCAACTTATCTGGTTTAGCACATGGGACTGTAAATCCAGATATATCCACACTATTGCTTTTGTTCTAATTCTTTATTTTCCCAGGGTTTTTTTCTTCACACATATTCTAATTATTAAGGTTACAATGTTATGAACAGTGTCAAGTTGACATGCACAAACACCCCCCCCCCCACCCCCCACTATGCTTCCTATAAAGGAATGTTGAAGGTTAACTATGGTTTGTAACTCTGTACCTGACCTATACATGTTACAAGCATAACAATGAAATTTATTCCTCCTCTCACTCACACCTACCAAGGAGGTAAGGGATAAGCACTGCAATTACATGGCTCTATGAAGAATACCTCCTTAGATTCCAACTTTAAATTTAATCTTTTTTCAGTTTCTTTTTTTTTCTTTACTGCCCTTCACAAAGGGGACTGAAACATTTCTATAATTAACTTTTCCCCAGAACAGACAAGGAAGAGCTGTCCTCATTCACAATAAGAGTTATCTTTCCAGGAAATCAATATATCTGAGGAATGAAACATTACCATTTTTACAATAAATAACCATCTAACTCCAGGCAGGAGGTGGGCAGGACCACCTTATTGCTGCCAGATACTTTTCAGGAGGATGGATACCGCAGAAAAGGTGGCAAAACAGAATCATCTGCTTTCTGTTAATGCTCTATTACCTCTCCTCAACTCATCCCTGCAGCACAGTGTCCACATAACTGCTAGAAATGGGCATGACCATTCCTGGAGAAAAGCAGCAATTGTCTGTTCTGCCCCTCTTTCCCGTGATGCTTTCCGATAGGTTTCAGGCAGGTCAGAGACCAAAAGCACGTCTGGCAATAATGCTCTTTCTTTCTGCTCAGATTTGTGCCCCCTGAGGATGGCCTTGTGTGCTATAGCAAACGGAGCAGTGTGTACCTGCTGCACTCTGAGTAGAAATTATGACAGTCTGTCTGAGAAGTAGATAGAGTTCTCCCCCTCCCACTCCCCAGATGAATCGTGAGATAAAAGCTTCAACAAAAAAAAAGAGGCTAGTAGGTCAGGTTTTGTGTACTTTGCTTTCAGAATGATTATGCTTGTCTTAAGAAATTTCTGGTTGAATAAGCTACAAATCACAGCTCTAAGTGAAGCATTGTATGGCTGGGTAGTCACACTCCTTAACGTGTAACTTCACCTGCTGTAAATGAAACACAAAGTAGCTTTCAAAGCTGCACAATGACACAATTCTTCAATTTCTAGGGTTCTTCACTCCATTTTAAATTTATCATAAAATGCATCCGAGTTCTATTACTAAACTTTTGCATTTATACCCCTACCCTAGAAATGTGTGAAGTATTTTCTATAATATAAATTAAAGATAACAGCTTGGACCTCCTTTATGCAAGTTTTGTACTACATTGTCTGATTTAGTTACAAAACCATTTTGAAAAGATTATGAGGAACAGTTGGCAAAACGGTCAAACCAATTATAACTTAACCCCCACCTTCTTATATTCAAAATACCGGAGTCACCCATCCTTGAAAACATGCCATACCCATTTAAAAACCCCCAGACTATTAATTTTAGTTATTTTATTACAAGTAAGCAAGATAATCAAGAAATAGGGAAGCAAAACCCTGAAAAATTCACACAGCACAGAGGAACTTTGCATTTTCCTATGACAGTTATTTGTTTTCTGAAACAATTTGTACATCCAGGAAGAAATAGTACTGACAAGCAGCCCTGAAGCCTGGTAGTAAGAGAAGGAAACAGCCTGTAAGCAACATTTTTCCATATATAAGATCACCTGTATATCCTGTATAAGATCATGGAATTACTTGCAGCAACATAAATATTGGTGCCACTTTTTAGTGCTGGTTTCTGGGACCTAAAAAAATATTTTGTTATGAAAAAGAGAGCAAAAAATATGGAGAAAACGCCTATAGCTGAGGTGGATTTCTAAAGACATGAAAAGTAGAAAATGCAAAGGCCAAGGCTTGCAATACAGCCATGCCTCCCTTTTCATGCCTTCTCAAAAAACTAGTAACATGAATTGTGTGGGCAGGGTTTGGGGTTTTTGTTTTTTGGGGTTGTTGTTGTTTTGTGGGGTTTTTTGTTTGTTTTGGGGTTTTTTAGATCCATTACACAAAAAGCCATCGTGCAATTGGACCCTGTGTCTGCCAGGGCTTTGAAGAAGCGCTACCTGAATTTTTTTTTTTACAAAACCACTGAAAATACCAAGAGGACTTAAAGAAACACAAAGTCCAAGTTGCATTGGTTTTGCTCCCAGAGCAGGCAATTTTTAAAGAATAGCAAAATCTTGATGACTAAGTAAGCAGGCCAGACATAAAATATTCACAGTGTGTCTCCTATCAAATGTGTTTCTTCAGGTTTGCCCTGCATCCACAACCTAATGTTGCTGTGAACTCCACACTGTGCAGTGTGGAAAGGCCTTTCCAGACAGCCTTTGGCTCTCCATGGCTCCTGAGATCTGGCCTTATGCCAGCTCCCAGCCTGAGCTCCTGCCCTTTCACTTGCTGCCTCTCTGCTGCCCATCAGGCACTCCACATCCTTATCCCCACCTGTCCTCAGACCTCCTGCAGCATGTTTTTGGGAAGCACCAGCAACTCCTTATCTACAAAGCTGCCACGCAGGCAAGGGCACAGCAACCAGGGGAACCTTCTGACACACCACTCATTCCCAGCTATTAAAACTCATCATACCCATCACAGCTTTGCTCAGAAGGCTGTGGACATTGTGGTCATTGGCCAAAGTACCATTGGATTGACCACCTCAACCAAGGGCTCCCACAGAGGGACAGCATGTGGAGTCTGAGCACAAGGTCACCTGAGAGTAGCAGGTTCTGACCACATGCATAAGAGCCCTAAGAGGGTGGCAGTGTGGGCAAGAGAGGTGTCCTGGCAGCTCAGTGCTGGAGATGCAGCTGCTGCCAGTATTATTTTCAGTCAGATGCCTCCATCTGCACAATTTCATATGGGGAAAATAAAGGCAAGGACACTTGAGGCTAAGTTGTCTTTTGAGAAGACTAAACGCCCTGGACAGGAAAATGATCTTTTTCACCAAAGGAGGAAACTTTAATTCACATCAAGTGCCACAACCTCAGATCCACAACAACTAAATGTGAAATCCAAACTCCACATAAATCACTGGCAACAAACCCTATATACTTCAGAGGGCACAGGATTTTGCCTAGAGACAAAAATTATTAGAAGTACCATGATTACTACTACTACTACTATTGTTAAAAAGAAACTATTCACTTTTTATGGACAAAGGTAATAAAAACAACCAGCAATATTCAGAGAGTACAGAGGAAGAAATGTTTGGTACTGCTACCTAATCTCACATCCTGACTATCTAGAGAGCTAAGCTGTAGCTTTTTTTCTTCCCCTTTTAGACTAAAACATCCAAAGGTATGATAATTAGGCTTAGTTGAAAGAGTTACAGAGCTCCTGTGGACACACTTAAATCACTTTGAACAAAGTTTATTTGGACTTGACAGAAGTGATTATGCAGAAATTAACCTAAATCTACACAAAAACTGTACCTCCAGAGGATCCACACTGAGATGTATCAGTTTAAATTAAAATCACTGAAAGATTTTATGGGTAAACAAAGTAATTGCTTGGACACCCAAGACTTTGTTAAAAGTGTATGTTCCATTACTTTAGTTCTTAAGGCATTAAGTACGATTTTAAACTTTTGCAATAGTGAAGTCATTTACATTATTTTAACTTCATATAGTCTGATTTTTTATACTGAAAACTCTTCAAAATATGAACAGTTTTATGTAGCTTATGACAAGAGATCAAGCTCACAATTTGACAAGACACACTCTTGTATCCTAAATACACTACTATCTTCCTTATGGCCTCATTAAGGCCATTGACAATCCACAATGTTGTTATTCATTGATTTTCATTAAAAGTTTCTTTGTTACTGCTTTAAATTCTACAAACCTCTTGTTTAATGAAAACTTAAAGACTCCTATAAGAATGAATTCTGCAACAATGTACTTCAATGGCATGCAGCAGCTTTTTACTTTTTCATGCAAACCAAGTTAATGATGCAATTTCATCTTCATCACTATATTGCCCTGCCATTTGGGGTGGGGGGACAAGGCATGTTCACACAAAAGCACAATTAAGAAAATATTCTGTAATTCCAACATGTCATTGTGCACATAAAAGAAGCTTATATATTATTGATTAGGGGAAGTCAGAAGTATGTTCCTTCAATCTTCAATTGGCTTTTGGCTTTCCAAGTAAATTATAAAATAATAGTTATAATCCAGTTTCCATTTTAGTCCTTTTTACACTCATTACAACTAGGAACCATTACCATGCCAGAGGCTTTGCTATTTGAACTACGTATCTAACTTTTAATTCAAGTAAACACTATTAAAATAATAAATAAAAACTCACCTCTATCTGCAGTCTCACTTCAAAACCATGAACGTCGGCAGTCTTAAAAGCATATGGCACAAAATAGGAAAACTCTTCATTTGTAGATCATCTTCTCAAACAGATTTTAAACACTTAATCTGCTCCTAACTTTTTTACTTATCAGAATAATATGACATATTCCTTTGCACACTGTAAACAAAACAAATAAACCTCTTTATTGAAGCCAGGCCCTGGAGGGATTAAGAACTTTTAGAAACAACCACACATTTCCAGTTTTATGATTTACTGTAACTTATAATGTAATCAACGTTATAAGCATCTCTGATAGCATTTTTATACTATTTCACATGAAAATTCCCACAATACATTCACAGTGGAGATGACGATGACACAGATAATTTTTCCCCCTCTGTATCAAAAGGCTGATAGAGAGTTATGCTGGCAAACAAAATAAAACGGTTCAGAATTTACTGACAAAAATATTTCAAGCTGCTACACTACCAGATCTGATGGACAGTCAAACAAATATGCTATCTGGATGAATAATGCAAACTCATCATCAAAAGTTACCAAAGGATAAAGGACAAGAAACTAGTCTCTGCAGTGAACATGCTGTGTCCACACTTAACTAGATTTAGAGTGGTCATTGATGGCTGCTTTTAGCTTGGGGTTTTTTTCAGACCTTTAAGGAAATTAAAACCCACAGAGTTTCCAGTCTACCAAGCACTGAAAGAAAGCTAAATTACTTGCCGATTTTAGATTTTGCAAAGCAGGCTGATGTAAGCTGTGCAGGGAGAAAAAAATACACACTTGACAATTAACGCCATTGTCTCTTGAGATGCAGGTTTGTTGTCCAGTGATACGGATGCCTCTAGAGTAATTATTCTTTACACCAATCTTCACAAACAGGATCCTAATTACCAACAGGCATTTGGGCACAGGGTTGTTTAGACAGATTTAATACAGTTTATTCTTGTGAGTTTGCAAAAAGTAGCCTTGTAGAACAGCAGTTTTCTTTATGAGTTAAGCCACTGTCCTAAAGGATTAAAAGAAAATTGGCAGTGCCTTTGCTAGAGATTGAGTAGCTGACTTCAGGGTTGCTAGATTTCAATGTTTATTTTATACAAATCAGAAATTTTAGCAAGGCTTCTTACCCTGCAACTACTTGTAGAAGATAACTAATCCAACTAATCTTTATTTACATGAGACACCACAAAAAACCATTCTCTTGGTGTTTCAGAGGTTCTGAAGCACAGGGGAGAGGGAAAAGAGAGGGAAGTTCAAAGTCTATACTTTCTGGTACCACTGTCAGCCCAGTCCAGTTTGCAAACTTCTGGTCTTGCAACCTGAGGGGTCGGCACACAGATGTTCATTGTTTTCCCCCAACCACAGTGCAGCTGCATCCAGCCCAGTATCACTGGAGATCTTTCCCTGGCTGTGGTTTTCCTCATGGACGTCACCTCTGGAGGGCTGAGTTTTCCCACAGGAAACTCCACTGCACAGCCACTGCATTGTGGCTTGTTCTGTTCAGCTCCTGCCACTAGAGCTGTTCTGCCCTGGGCTTTGATCTCAAATCTCACAGGTTTGAGCAAGAGCCTGTTACCTCCGTTTGCATGAGAGTCTTCCAAGGAAAACACAGGTGTACCAGGAAGTGGTTTCATGGTTCAAAGCTGACACAATTCCCTCCCAGGGGAAGATATAAAGCCCGTTAAAAACAGGGCAGGGGATTTCTCTTCCCCGTGAACTTCAATAGTGTGAACCAGAGACAATGAGGTATTCAGTCCACACCTCAGGGCTGGAGTGAGGCAGCACTGCACTACTACAAGCCTTGAGGGTTTTGGTGAAGTCCTCCTGTATTCAATACCTTGTGGCACCTATTCTCAGGATCCAGATCAAATTCCAGTTTACAATCTGCCTTCCTGGAAAAGAATCTCCCATAGGCTCAATTTATTAAGTACACAAACATACTTCCCATAGACATGCACTTCACTTTGAATTCAGCTGTATGTCATTTGCAAGTGAATTTTAGTGACTGGTAGGAGTATTTCATAAAGTAAATAGTGGAAACTGTTATACACTTCTTGCCTGGTATATATCGCTATTTACCAACTAGACCTTCAGATGAACTAGCAGGTTTTATTTACTGGTTTAGCATATCTCTTGATAAGTATGTATTTGTTGAAACACTAGTAGACGTACAAGTTCACTGCTCACAGCTGAAGTTTCTTCCAGAAAAAAGCAGGATGCTGACTAGGGCATAGGATTGCAACAATAACAAAAGCAGAAAACGTCAAAAGCAGCATAAGGACACTAAGACTAAAATGTTTGTCACAAAAACTGAGCCCCAACCCATTACAAGTAAAATACGAAGGTTTCCTGCAGTACTTCAGCTCTCCTTCACTTTCCTATGGGCCCTACCAAGACACAGTTGTAATTAATTCTCAGCCACTCAATTAAGTCTTATTACAAGAATCAACTGGCATAAAGTACACAAAATGACCCATTCAGTAAAATGAAAAATCTGGTATTTTTGTGAAGTCCAGCAAGCTGGAATAAATCTCCTCATTTAAACTGTTATTTTAGCCTATGACTTCTGAGTCTGAAGAAAATACAATGGTCCATCACATGCCACTCTGTTGGCAGTGGCCTGAAAAGGTTAACAAAGACCAGTCATCCCTGCCCTCCCTTGGTGGCACTTTTGATGTTGTCAGTCTTCTCAGAGTGTACTACAGCCAATGTTTACTTACTTTGCTCCAGACCACAAAGGCTTCTGAATACAACTTTGTGTACCATCTACTCATGAGAAAACTCAGCCTGGGCCAGCTCTCTACCCCTCTGTGTGATGTCACATCCCTTCATATATGCCCTGATAACACATTCATTACAGCAGCCTAAGCCTAGGAGCCTCTAAATTCAGTACCATATAACATGCTGTTCTTGCTAAGCAGAGATTTCCATGCAGTCCACCTCAACAGCTTTCAGGAGTGCTGTCTAGTGCCATATTTTTAAGGAAGATGATCACAGCATGACAAAGTTTCCCGTATGCCAGACAAAATCTGGGGAGACATACTGCTTTGATTCTTCCCTTACATCTATTTTGATAAATTATTCAGTGCTCAAGTACTATTCTGGCTTAATTAATTTAATTAAATCATTACACTGAGCAGCTATAAGAGCCTGAATACATCTGCATGAGTTTAATATCCCTTACACTAGCTCAGGGATATTCTGTTTTGAGGAAAACATTGCCCTCCAGCAAAATGAAGAACAGTATCACTTAATCTCACCAGCAGCATGGTGGTACTAGTTTAGTCTATGGCTTCTCTAGTGTATCACTGTGCCTAAGCCCTCTCTTAATTAGACCAACCTGTCAACAGAAATAAGCTCATACAACCCACCCACCCAGCCACCAGGAACATTAGTGTGATATCCAAGCTCAGATGAACCTCTACAGTAAATGAGCAAATTAATGCAGTGTCTCCCAGGAGTCCCATCTCTGGATGGGCTTTGTTGGGGCCAGGCTGTAGTTTATGCTAACTTATGCAAACGGACACAGGGATACAGGTAATTAAATCCCCCCATACACACTATTGTTCTTGCCTTCACATCAGGAAATATTCCCAGGAACAGACAAAATAAGAGTGGTGTGAATTTCCTTAAATTAGTTTCCTTTCGTGTTTCCATTAAACATTCCTTTTCCTAGATCAGCATGTCCAGAATGGTTCAGGACTTTTGTTCTCAAGTTTCTGCCCTTTAGAATCTGTCCTTTCCAGTTCTCTGTCTCTGATGAGTGTTCAACCACCTTACAAGTCTTCTCCTTTGAATTTATATAACTTTGCTCTTCTGCCTTACACAGAGCTTCTGAAAGCCTCACCTGGTTTTCACATCTCTTCCAAAGTAACTCCAAAAAGCCTGTATTGGTCACAATTCACAGAAAATATGAAAATAAGCATCATCCTCCATGAAACATGACTGTCACTCTATTTGAATGATTACAATGTATACCAAAATGATGGAGAAAAGGCTCACATGCTATACAAACTTCTTTTCTTTTTTTCAAGTTTTAAACAAATACAGGAAAAGTCATTGAGAAGTTGTGCCTGTGAACTGGACAGAGGGTGACTGTTCTCCCATGCTGTAAGGGCTTGGGCATTTCTAAAGGTACGCAGAGGCTATCAGCAGGCTTACAGGAAGGCTAACAAACCTGACCTCCTCATGACTGACCTCACTGAGTGGATAGGGCAGTTTAAGCCTGAACAGAATTCCCAGAGTGGCTATATAACACTGCAAATATTTCCAAACCTAGATACTGCTAAAGCAGTATCAAACATAAATCCTATGGTGCTAACCAATCTGTGCAATTACTCATTATTCATAGGTTGTAAACAGATTCCTCAACTTTCCCATGGAACAGGAATAAAAAAAAAAAATCAATTCATTCTCATGCAACAGGAACTACAAAATGGGAAAAAGCACCTTCTCACATGCCTAAAGCCAAGGGAGGACATCTTTAGAGAGACTGGCCAACTGTAATGAAACTGGTAAGGTTTCTGAACAAATGCCACTTAACCTCTTCTGAAAGATAGATTTAAACCACAGTTAAAGTTAATGATGATTTGGGGAACTGTTTGCTTTGTCGGAGGTACAACTCTTTCCTACTGTAATTATTTACAGTTTGAATATTTCATTGCACAGAAGATCCAAATCATCACTGGATATGAAAAATACATGGTGTGAAGGCATGAAAAGCTAAGAAGTGAAAAATCTTATCTCTCAAATCTCCTAAACTATCTTAAGTTTTGTACAAAATCACTTCTCTGTATTTTGTACCAGTGGCCATAGAATAAGGTGAGATTTCTCTTACAGGTATCTGAACTGACCATATTCCTGTAAACAGAATCACACTGAAGTTGCACAAATGAAGTCCTGAAAGATTTTTTTTAAAATTACTTATATTACAGTTCTCCCTCCTCCCCTGTTTTTTTTTTCCTTTCCTATTTGCTGGCTTGCACTTGAAGGTGTATTTCAGCTAAACGTTGTTAGCCCATAGTACAGATGCAAGGCAAATTACATATCCCTGGGAACATGCTCAATAACTTTCTAGACAGAAAACAAACAAACAAAGGAACCCAAATTAATGCACTGCACGAATAAATCTAGAAAGCTAACAGCATTGATAAAGCACTGTCAATAAGAAATCTGTCAAAGCAGAGAAAGAGGCTGGCAGAAGAGCTCTGGCCTCGCAAACTGCAGCCGCAGCCACGTGGGCTCCCAGCTGTGAGACTACACAAGTGAATAGATGTCCCCTTCCAGCTAGAGCACACTGAAGAATTGAGACTTCTGTAATTTGGAAAATGAATGCTGTGATTTAGTCACTAGGTAAATATGCATACATTAAAAAAAAATAAAGTCACCCATCAAAGATTTAACAGATTGCCTTGAGCTACAGCTTAAAAAACTAACAATCCTTATCAAGTTGCAGCTTTGAGCTGGACTGCAGCTAAAACAAAGCTTTACTGCTGGAAAGCCATCAGAGAGTTGCCCTTTCGTGGTGCTGCATCCTCCTTACAAGTGGTTCACTAGTAAACATAAGATTAAATGTTCGCTCTAGATCTCATCAACACTAAACACAAGGCTGAGATGTCCGTGGCTCACTTCCAGGCAGCAAATTAGAGAGTAATCGGCAGTGTTACTCCAAACAAGGCCTGATGCTTTTATCGACTGCATCACCATCTCATGCAAAACCTAATGTTCAGTCAATAGCTCTCGTTGGAGGGGAGCCACTAACTCACTGTTCCTGTCAGTATTTCTTATCTCATTACAAATGGACTGCAGTTAGAGCAACTCTATCTCCTTAGCACAGCCCGTCTCTGCTGCAACTTTCAGCACAGACTGACCTGCACATGCTGCTGTTCTGCTGTTCCTTCTCAAATTCCCTTCCACTACTCTTTTGGCAATCTCTGCTTTTGAGCACAATATACAGTTATTCAAAACCACCACTTCAGTAATAGCAAGGGGAAAAAAAACTTTCAGAACCTCTGAAAACATCCTACATATGGACACTTCATACAAATTACAAGCAAAACAAATACTGATCCACTTTATAGAGGCAGAAATTAGGCAAACTAGGAAGGTATACATTTTGGTTTGCTTTATAACTGCTGGATGGTATGGGTAAAGCCAAGCCAGAGAAGTGCCATATATGAAATGCCACACTTTTAGCTGCCTTCCATCCAAGGAAGCATGTCTCAAATTCTGTAGGCTACATCTGATTTCAAATAAGGCTGAGGTTCAGTGGTGACAAAATATATCACAGCGCTGAGCATTTCTTGGACCACTGTTTCATAGCCCCCAAAAGTAGAAGCTACTGCCCTGCTTGAGGGGAAGGTCTGCCCTTAAACATGTGAAGGGAAAAAGGAGTTACAGTGGATGGGAGAAATCCTCTATAAGCACAGAACTTACCTTTGCCTGGAATACTATTTGTTCACTCTCAGCAGGACTATTCTTCCTTTTCGTTTTAACACTACTGGGATTCATTTCCTTCCACGCGGAAGATACCACACAGACCTCCCTCACAAAGGCAGGCACTTAGGTCTTATCTTTCAACAAATAAACAGGAGTTGCAAATTCCTTTCAAAACAGAAAGAGAAGCAAACATGTTTACAAAAGCGAGATGAGTAACTTAACCCAGCTTGAGCCAAGAGAGCTCAGTGTTGAACTTTTCACATGGGAGACAGGAGTCCTCTGTTTCCAGAGTTCCTGAGGAGATACTTCGAACCTGCAGCTGAGCTGCAGTGAGGATGTAGGAACTTGTCTCTGTCCCCACAGATGGGTCAGACCCTCATCTAGAAGAGGGTTGTGGTGGGTTGAGCCTGGCTGGATGCCACGTGCCCACCAAAGCTGCTCTGTCACTGCCCTCCTCAGCTGGATAGGGGAGGAAAAAATACAACTAAAGGCTCATGGATTGTGATAAAGGCAGAGAGAGATCACTCACCAGTTACTCTTACAGACAAAACAGAGTCAATATGGGGCAATTATTTCAATTATAACCCATCAAATCAGAGTAGGGTAATGAGAAATAAAAACTAAGTAATGAAACAGCTTCCCCCCCATCCATTCCTTCTTCCCAGGCTCAACTTCAATCCCAGTGTTCTCCACTTCTGCTGTAGCCCCATCGTTACCAAAACCTTGCCACACAAACCCAACACAGTTCTAATTCCTTATTTTTCCTTTCAACACATGGATGATTCAACAGCCTTAATGTACAGGAAAAAACCCTAAAAACTAGTGATGAAGCTAAGAACTTTTCTGTAGGAAAGACAAAGGTGGTCAAACAGCTAAAAATTTCCAAAGTGCTAAAGGTACCTGGAAAGTTTTAACTGAAACGTGTAATTAGACAACTTTGAGAATGAAAATGTTATTCAGTGACTAACAAGTTTCACTGATCTTTTTCTACATGTAATGGTGACAGGTACAAAGGAAAGTCCTCATATTAGAGCACACTAGTGAAGAAGCAGACACAACAGGGATAAAACATAAGAAGAAAAAATATGATTAATCTCTTACAATCAATATGAATATTTTCCACTAATCCTACTGGGGCTTATGAAAACTCATTGCTGGGAGCATAAAATCCTGGTGAATCATCAGAGAATCAAAAGCTACTGAGTTGGTTGCACAGTGTCCTTGTTCACAATATGTGTAATTATACTGTGTTACTGGCTCATCAGGGAAAAACAAAACAACAAACAAACCTAAAGAAAACAAAACCAAATTTTAAAAAGACATCTGAACTAATCTGGAAAGTTCCATACTATGTTTGTATGCCTTTTTAAACATTACTGAAACTTGAGAGATTAGTCAGTGAAAAGGCTAAGTAGAAATGACTCCCTAATGACTATGAGCCAGTCTTTTAACAAAAAAAGAAAGCAGTATCGGCTCTGGAGATTTTCTAATAAATTCAGTGAACCTGGGAAGTAGAGTTCACTTGCTGAATTATGATTTCAACATATTCAGGCTGAAGATACAGTGGCCTCTCTTCTCCTAAAGCCCACCAGAAACAAAGGCAAAAGAACAGAGACTTTGATTTACTAATTCAGAAAGGACAGTAGCCTCAGTTCTGCCTTTTCCCGATGTTTGTGTGCTGTCAGATTAGCTTTTCAGGTAAGGTAACATTCCCTTAAGGAGCATTCTGTGTCACTATACTTACAAGGTGAATAAGAAAAAAGGAATATAACAAACTCAGACGACGTTCAACTCACTGGGACATTTATTTACAAACAAAGGATCTGTGCTAACAAAAGAGCAAAGGGAAATCATAGATGGCAAGAGCAGGTACCAAGCCTAAGCTTCCATAACTGTGATACAACCAGAACTAGACTGAAGAGTTTATGATGTGCTCAGTCAGTCTCACACTGAGATCTCTGTGGGAGACCACCAGTTAATACTGTGGTATTAAATATTCTGTTGGGCAGTCCCGTGGTGTAACGCAGAGCACTCCGGTCTCTGAATCCCAGGGTCATGAGTTTGAGTCTCAGCAGGGACCGTCCCCCTGCAGTTCAATGCCTCCCTGCCATCCCATCCCGTCACATCTCGGATGCTCAGCAGGGTCAGCCCCGGTTAGTACCGGGTGCTGTAGACAGTCCTAAGGACTTCACTGTCACTGTCCAAGCTCGCTCAGCCATGGCAAATGAACCTCAGGACTTAAACGGTGGGGCCAGTTCTGTGCATGCTGTGCCTCACCTAAAACATCCACTGCACAGGCAGGAAGGGCACACCCACATGGGGAGACCCCTTCCCAAATCTTCATTCGCGAAGGTTGGCCATTATAAATATTTTGTGATACTGATAGCAAAGCAGCTGTATAATTTACCTGTCTATGTTTATACTATTGTTTTCTACTTTAATGCTAGGACTTCACATTAGTCCATTTTCCTTATTACTTGAATAACTACAATTTAAAAAGGGATATTCTTCATTATCATAATTGTCTCTTATTTATCCACAAAACTTCTGGCAATAGATGAAAAGAGATGCTTTCTGCACCATGCAGGCTAATATAAACCCTGTCCTCTACTCATTAGATGGTAGTTATTATACTTGGAGGGTTTTTTTTATGAAAAATTCAAGAAAAAATTAAATATGATTCTTTCCTTTGATATCCATTGCAATGACACTGTGCTAAAAGACATAATTTTTGACCTCCCTGTCTGAATATGGCAAAACTCAAATCCTACCCAAAGACAAAATATCAGAGAGCCCCAATTTTCCTCAGTCAGGACTGTTCTGGCCACTTGTCTCCACACTTATTTCTTCAAGGAGAGTTTTCTGACAGTTTTCTGGTGAGAAACTTCTTATACACATCCTGGGGCCTTGGCTGTTTCTGGCCAAATTATAGATTTATTTGCTACCACAAATAAATCTATATTGTGAAAAAAAATACTTTATATCAAAACAGAGTTACGAAAAATATTGGAGGCAACATTCCACTCCAAAGCTGTGCTTCAGTTATGACATATACATTCTTCTTTTATTCACTAGTATCCTGTATTTAAAAACAGGCATTAAAGGATGGCTTCACATTCTGAGGCTCAGTTAAGAACCTGGCTAGCCCACAGAAAATTGAAATCTGAAGGGTCACCATTAATTTTGGAATCATGCTGCTGACTAAAAATGAACACTATGTTATTATATTATAAATGACTGTTGAGATTTGCTGTGATCACAAGAGATAAGAAAAAGCATCTAGATTTGAGAATAATTCCTCCTGCTTTCTCTCTCTGTGGGTTTTCTTTTCTATATACAGGCAGATTAAAAAAATGGAAAACTCTTCTGTGACCTAAAAAAATTTAAAAGAGAACTTTAGGCAAGTGTATTATTAAACAACAGTTAAATTAAGCGGGGGAAAAAAAGATCCTTTTAGTATCTATCCCAGATAGTGTGGATGGAAGAATATTTTTATTGAATTTCTGTTCCCTTGTTTTTCACTGATATGTAAACCCCCAAATTTACTCTTACTATATATGCATAGGTTAGAAACCTTTCTTGCTCAGAGATTTCTTTCACATAAAACCTCTATTTTCAATTTTCAAGAGAATTGGAACTGCAGGAAGAAAAGCTTTCTCCTGCTGACACATTCATCTGCAGCAGAATTTCCAGCAGTAGTAAAAGGATGCTTCCTCATACATAAGATGAGTGATAATATAAACCTTTTAGAGACAGAGTTGATCTTTGGCTGTTAACATAATTGAGGAAGGTTCTTTTAAAAAAGAAAAAAAAGACTGACCAACCCTGTAGAAAAGTCTCTCATTTCTTTCCAAATCAAATAAAGAAAATCATGCATATGTTTCTGAAGTCAGCTACATGACTACCAAGAATAAAAGCCCTCCAGTCTCACACCAGAAGGTAAACTTCTTAACCAAAGACTCTTCAGGTAAATCCGTGTGCAATGAATGGGCAAAAAACAAGTAATCAGTAATCTGTTCCTTTGAAATCTATTACTTTTCTGAGAAAGCAACCAGACCCACACAGTAGCTCACCTTTTTTTCTTAAAGTGTTGCCTGAAGTCCTGCTAATGAACTGAACAAGTGTTAATTCAAAATTAATGATTTAAAGGATTTCAAGAGCCAAGGGAAGCACTGAGATGAACAATACCACAGATTATCTTAGAAACTAAAGATGTTCCTTTGAGAGCCTGGAAATTCATTTCTAGGAGTTATACTGAGCTGAATGAGTGAAGATGAAAATGAAAGGCCTTGAATGTTCTGATTACTTCAAAAACTTGCAACTGTAGATGTAATTTACCTTAGAAAAAATGCATTCAAGAAAAAAGGTGCAGATCTGTTTTTCAAACAGGCTGTGTTTTGTGACACCAGAAGGGTAGGAGCATGTCTAATATAGAGATCTTACCGAGTGACTAAACAATTGATGTACAATTTGTAAGGGTAACAATTTTGTCTGTCAGTTAAGTAGAAAAATACTATAAGCCCTATTTCACCTTGGGAAATCTTACAGAATCCCCACATATTTTACTTTTCAAATTATTTATAAGCTCCACTTACACTATATGAAGAAAAAGTTGTTTGGACTAATCCTTTTGAGACACCAACTGCCCAATTTTCAGTAGTTTGACAATCTAAAGTTTCTTTAGACTTTAGTAACTCTAGAATGATGCTCAAACTAAATCTCTACAAATAGCAATTATGAAACTCTTCCATTATTTTCAGTTCTATTTACAAGTATGGCCATTAAAGCATGCCCAATCTTCAATAAAATTGCGTGGATAAAAACAGAGTAGAATTCCCCCCCTGTTTTGAGAAAAACACTTATTTACACTGGGGGAAGGAAAAAACCCTTCCTAATGTAATAGAAATTAATATTTAAGAAGTGCTGTCAATCAAAAGTCTGAACTTTCACCTGAAGATGTATTGAGATCATTAAGTCTGAACAAATGTATGCATTGAATAATTTCATAATAACAGGGCACTCTGTACCATGTCGGAAAAATTGTTCTTTTTCTGTATCACATCTAGCCCTGCACTGCAACAGTACTACAGATCTAATTGAGGTGAGAGACTGCATAATGCTACCCTTTTGAAAACTAGTAGCTGCTTGTTTCCTCATGTGTTTGGTCTTCTTTTACTTTAACCTTGAAAATCTCTTGAAAACGAAGCACAAAAGCTTTCAAAACTGCTCACAGTCATTTCCACATGGCTCTGTTTACTCTGTCTTGTTACCTGACATCTCCACTCTATTCAGGGTTCATCAAACACAGCCCCTCTTCTGATTAATGGCTAATTTATTATTTGCCTTGCAAATGTTTATCTGCTGGGAGATGAGGTAAATATACTTCAGCTCTGACAAGCACCATGACCACTCTCTCCTCCCTGCCTGATGGAATGGTCAGTTGATGGTGTCCCAGAGGAGTCGTGCTCTGCCTTAGGTTTCCCAGACAGCCCTCTGAAAGGCAAAGTATCTATTTTTAATGAGCATAGTGCAAAATCAATTAGCTGGTGGCTTAGAAAAAAGAAATTAATAATCACATTTATTTGGCGTTTTCATGAGACCCAGCAAAAATAACCTTCCATATTAATCACACGCATTGGTATTTTTCTGCAGGGTGATGAACCATTTCTTTAAAATAAAACTGCAGAAAAAAATCTCTATATTGCCATTTGATAGTCTTTCATAGCACTAACCTGAAAAATGCCACAGCATAGTCAAAAAAAGCACTCAAGGAAAATACAATTTCAGAAAGAACAGAAAAAGAGAAGATAAATGCCTGATGTAATTCTCTAATGCCATTCAGTTGGGTGACAGCCAACTTCATATGTCATATTGTATCTCTAGTGCAGTAGGCAATTCTTCCCAAAGTGCAATTTGTTAGGAAATTTTCCTTCTACCTGAAAAGTGATAGGTCTCAAATCATGACCTCCACTTGTAAAGAATTTTCTAAGCTCACCAATACAAACTTGTCTTGGTGGGGAGAAACACTAGATGTTCAAGAATCAAGAAAACAAAAGAAACTTGAATTTCCACAAAGAACAGTGTAAAGTAATAGTAAAATGTTCACAGTAGGTAAGAAAAAATTTGGGTAGAAAATAAAGTAATTAAAGTTCAATATAGACTTGTTCTTTCAGAAACTACATCTTTTTTAGTATGCATGAGAGAATTTCTGCTGGATTGATTATTTGCCCTCACAGATAATGTTGCCACTACGATGAGCTATCAGTGGAAGGCAGCTTTAAAATCTCACTGTAGCAGTTGCAGTGGCTCAACAGTCTCCACCACGAGCTGTCAGCAGCAGAAACAAACTCCTCTGTTAGGAATTGCTGCACTGAGATCCAGAATGTACAACAAAATCACAGAATTGTTAGGGTTGGAAGGGACCTCTGGAGATCACCCACTCCAAGCCCCCTGCCAGGGCAGGGTCACCTGGAGCAGGTTAAACAGGAATGGGTCCAGAAAAGGCTTCTGAAAGACTTGTACTCCCTATCAGCATCTCTTAAACCCCACTTGGCCTGCTGTCATCAGGGACCTAGAACTCAAGAGATGAAACATGCCTGAAAGGATGACCAAAATGATTTTGCTGAAGTTTGGACTCTGTTGTTTGAGAAATCTAATTGCATAATAGAATCAGAAACATACATAAAATCTCTAATTTTCACTAGTAAGTGAAAACTACAAAGAATATGAATATATATAAAAAGTGCAGGGAAAAAAAAAGAATAGAAAATATAAAGGAAATAATATACCCAAATAAGTCGGTCATCAGGTGAAAAGAGACTAAAAGTGAGAACAGGAGAAAAAAGGACGCCCAACTGAGGAAAATCAACATGTGTGACCTTCATACCATATACTACCTATGACTATGTAAACGTATATTGTACAAGGTAGAGAAAATAGCACTTTGAATTTCAGTAGGTTTGGAAGGTGCAAACACTACAGCAGAGGGTTTCAAGTAACTGTACCACTTTGCCTGAAAAGCACTCAGACTATTCCTCATTGCAAAGGCTCTCTGCACCACTTTTCCACTGATTACATGTAGGTCTGAGAGGCATCATTCACTTTCTGTTAGTGTATTCATACATTTGTCTTTGGAGAGGCACAACTTGGTTGAACTGCTGACCACTACTTTCTTGTTTTCTTAATTCATTATAAGTAAGACCAGAGATATGGGTCTGTGGGAAAGAACATGATCATTCCTAAAACCACTGCCTCCATTAAATTTCCTTGTTTCAGATTAAGTGGCATGCAGGGATCTGAGTGTTCTGCCCTCTCCCGTGTTTGCTGCAGGAGATCTTGGCAAACAGATCAGAGAAAAAAGTCTCAACAGGATGTATGTTCCAGGTAAAATTTGAAGTAAATGTAAGCGTACCATCAAAATGATAATTGAGGTTTGAAGCGAGTACCTCTAAAACAGTCTTTGAAAAGGTCCACTCAACTAGAGCTTCTGGGAGGAGTGGCAAGGAAAGCAGTAAAGAGGAGAATACTACTGATTGCAGGTAATCTGGATGTGCTCTGTGCTGTAAATCTATCTCCTCTGTCTACATCTAAGTCATTTCTTGGGTCTCCTTGTTTCCATCAGCCTTATCCTCCCCTCAGCTCCCAGAAGCAAGGCGAAGTGACAGCTGTTAATGTAACACATCAGCCCTCAGTATGCACCACTGAAATCTTACTTGGGATTCTGTATGAGCAGGATAAAGTCTTTTGCATAATGTTTTGTAGCTACTACAAGATATTAATTCACAAGAAGTACATATGCACACCTAGTATAGATCTATGTAGTGTAAAATAAGGCTTTCAAAACGTAAAGTTTAGCTTAGTCTGCATGTTTGAGACTAAGAGGTTAAATATGTTACAAACCCACAAATTACATATTCACAGTTGCTGTCTGATTAGCTGTCGGGGTAGTGAGAAGAAATTCCAACACAGGATTCCTGAAAAAACTTGGCATACACTTCAGATCCCCTCTTTTAAAGTTCTGCAGAACAGCTCACTTGTTTTCAGTGAAAACTACACGAATATACAGACCCTTGATGCTTAATTCCCAATTAGATTACCAGGGACTTGGAGCACCAGTCAATAACTTTCCCAAGGCTAATTTTTATGTGGGCTGAGGAATACACAGTAGAGTTTATGTCAGTGTCTGCTGTGAGACACTCTGGCCTTGTTATTCAGACATCATATATGTAACTAGTCCTGACAACTGCTGATTATATCTTTTTTAAAGTGCTGCTGCCTTTTTTTTGTTTGCCAGTTATCCTCTGGTGTATATGCCAATGCAGACAATGTCCCATCACTGTAATTGTCACTCAACTGTCTGTCAGTGATGAGAAGAAAAGGGTGACAGCCTTGACATCCCACCAATCATCCCTCTGGAAAATTGATATCGTCCTCCCCAGTAAACAACAGCTAAAGAATCGACCAGCCTTGCCGGTACGTCCCTGAACAATCAGCTTCCATTAAGGGCAGAAGCCACACATTTATCCCACTGCTCTGCAATCAATAGAATGCTGACTTGCTCTGCGTTCAAGCATGCTGCTGCTCAAGGTCTCCATTTAGCACAGGCTACCTTTCAAATACTTTCCAGGTCTTTCAAACTTAAATGTAGCTTTTGGGGTCTTTGTAAAGTCCTCTATTTTAATATAAAATGTCCTGTTCAGTTCTCAGGAGGTTTAGCAGATTTATTTTCTGATTTTTTTTTTTTCTTTAACTGTGAAATTAAGTCACGGTATGCAAAATCACTATCCTTTTTTGCTACTTATCCCTTGAAGGCTTGCATTTGTATATAGCCACGCTTTAGAGGAAATTTATGCATATTGTGTTAAAAACTGACCTTATTTAAAACTATCTACAAGGTGTTTACATACTGAAAATGCTGTCTGGCAATCAGAACAGTTTGTTAAACATGAAGTCCACAGACGATAATACATCACCCAGTAACCTCAAACTAGACAATTAGCCTGGTAAAACAGTAAATGATCACAAGCTGGCACACAATCTTTCAAGACGATAAAACCAGTTATTCACAACTCAACGGACATGAATCCTCAGAGACAAAAGTCCTGAACATGGGAGTAAGAAAACAGTGATTGGGAAGCTCATTTCCCAACTTGCAAAAAAATTCCAAATCCACAACTGCAGTTGTGGATTATTAATTCACTCTATTACTCATCATGAGGTGCTAAGTCAGCAGCTGTTACTGTCTTGTTCATAAACATCTCTTCTATCCACAAGTCATCTAGAAGTCAGTTGAGGCTATTACAGTATCAAATATCCTACACAGACCACAGGAGGCAAGACTGTTGCCCACTGCCTTGAAATTGTAAAGCCCTCCATGTCTAAACTTTGTAGTTTGACTGTCTCTGGTAACCTTGCAACTTTTCAGCAATGCACACCCCAAGGATATGGTGGCAGTGCTTTTCCTACCATCCCAAGTGTCCTTCTCCTCACACCTTTGCACTGGCAGGTTCTGACTGCTGTCACCCTGGTTTCTTGTGACTGGCCCAGATGCCTGAATCCCTCTGCACCCCTTGGCTTTTAGCCCGCAAGTCCAGTCAAAGGCGTCTTGACTGTTCCCCTCATGTCTTTTAGCTTAGAGCTTTAGGACACCACAGATAGTGTGGCAGAGTTGAGTCACAAATCCAGTGGGCAGGCTCTTCTTATCTTTGCACACATGAAGCTTAGCCACAAAGCTTTGCCAGCAACCACAATGCAAGACCTGCATCTGCTGCCATGTACTCCCACCATTGCCAACAGTGCCACAAGCAGGAACACCCAGTCAGGAGTTTGAGCTGGTGCCCATATACTTGCTGTGAGGAAAGTGCTTGGGGAAACCACCTTGTGCATTGCAGAGGACACTTGTCTAGGGACACTCTTTACTACTTTTCTTTTTTTTTTTTTGGCCTTAGTTTGTTGGGTTTTTTCTCGTGAGGAGTTGTTTGTTGTTTTTTCCCCCCAGGATAACTTTAAAGTTGTCATATGCCATCAGCTTTAGACTCCAGAACTCAAACTTTGTGCACCTAAATGTACCTGAACATCCTTTGTGCACCAGCACCAAAAACTACTGACAGATAAAACCACAATTGTTGGTAGTGAGAGCAGAAATAAAATGTTCTGAAAGTACAGGGAAGAGAATTTGAATTCCTAAACTATAATAACAATTAGAACATTATGTCTCCAGATAAAATGTTACTGTAAAACTACAGCAATCATTTTTGTGATGGGAGACCTTAATTGTTACCTGTAAGTGCTAAGACCATCCACCACTATTTCAACTTGGGAACATGAAATTCTGCACAGATATCAATAAACACAGAAGACTGCTTATTGTACCTGCAACAGCTTGTAGTCTTCAGAATAAGCATAATGGCATTAATATCTACATACTTGAATTCAGTTTTTAAGGAAATTTAAGGCTTATCTCAATAGGTTTCCTTTGTTTGGGGGTCTAGACACAACTGGTGTAATATGTAAACCATTAGGGAGTTCACTGTCCCCTTCACTCTGCTAAATGGGCACAATCAATACCTTAATGAGAATGTTTGGAAGCATCTATAGGCAGACCAAATTGGCACATTACAACACTTTTTCCAGTCTGTGCATTAAGTTCATTAACTTTTCTAATTTGAATTACAAATTTCATTTCTCTGATCAAGATGAAGACATGGGTCTCATTTACAAGATCAGATTTTTGCTGTGTTAATGTTTTACAGGGAACGATAAAGTTAATGCAGCGAAGAGACACCATGTCACCCCTATTGGTAGACAATTATAGATAAGGTTCCAAATTCCAATAATCTTGATGGGAGGCACACAAGACCTTCCATAGAAGAATGACAAAAATATTAAGCAGAGAGGCCAAAAGGCTAATCAACCCTCTTACAAACATATTCACACTTGTCACAACAAGAGCATACTCTACAAAACCAAAATGTGTTATTTAATTCCATTTAATTTAATGGGAAAACACAGTCCCATTCTCCTTTGCATTGATCATTAAATTGCTAATTAAAACATCTAAGAAAGGTTTAAAGTTTAAATGAAACAGTTCTCTAATTTTATGATACTGTACAAAGGAAAGTTAATAAAGATTTGGAAGAGAATTGTATCTTACCAAAACTTCCTTCTAACTTCATCAGTTCAGATAAAATATAGGGAGAGTTATACACTAAGGCAGGGCACATTTCTTCCAGGAAAGTTTAAAACATTCTTTCGAGAATGTGTTAAGATATTTCAGTTAAGAACCAAAATATTCAAAGCTGGATGTTTTTCACCTTGAATTCACTTATTCAAGAAATAAGCTTGGGCAAACTCCATGCACAGAACCATTTATGAATTCAGGAATTATTAAAAGAAGAATAAGTATTACATTCCTACTGCAAGTTTGTCAGAAATAATGACAGAAATGACATCCAGACACTTAACTTGGAGGTAACTCTTATGTTTTAGGTGTTCCTTCAGAAGCAGCAAGTACAAAATGCTGTTAAATTCCAACATTCATTTCTCATTTCAATAAGCACACACATTCCTCTTCACAGCCATGCCATAACAAGATGACATTCAATTATATTAAACTAATGGCAGCTGCAACAGTTATCTCCCCAAATACCTCAATAACTCTCTAACTCTTTCAGTACTGCCACTGAGGCTACGATCTATAATTACTAATATCAGATGCATGTTCCTGCTCACAGGACACAGTTCCTCCAGATCAGCACAGGCACAGACGGCTGTAACTCCACCACAGCACACTTTAGAAAGTCTGCATTGGCCATGTAGGAAGACTGACAGTATGGCATAATACCTGCTGCTGTCATGTTCACCTATCAAAAATGCTCAGAGAAACCAGAATTAGCAAGATAAATTTATAACTAACCTGCATGTGCTGTCATGTGGCACTGGGATTTTTGAGGTAATAAAAGGATCCTCTTCAAATGGAACTCATAGCTCTCTCTTCGTGGTGCCTCATACATCCAAGGAGCATAAGTAAAACCCAATTCCCAAATATCAGTGAGGAATCTGCCAGTGAATTCTCCTGAGGTACAGCACTTATGTTGAGAGTTGACAGGAAATAGGTCCTTTTTCACATATGTCCACATGTGTAAAAGATCTGTCATAACCCAGTCCAGTGTGAGTAACTACCAAATACTGTATATAGCAGTATCATGGAAGGATAATTTGCTCAGAAAAATCACACTTGACTGCTCTCTCACACTCTCTTTCATAATCAAGGGTACTAATTTTGAATTTAATTTTAATTTCAAAGTAGCTAGACTGGCCCCATTTAAATTCAAAGCAAGAGGTATTTAAGATCATCTCCTCTTGTGACTAATAAACTTTGGCTCCCTTAGCACAGATGTATGGAGGCACAGGGGAAGACAGAGGCAGAGACAAATGTCGGTAGGAATTAATGTACATGGGACTGCATACTGTTCAAAATCAGAATTTCAGTAGGGATAAATGACTTTTTTAACTGATTACAGATTTTTTTTAATATATGACATTATAAAATATAGAGCATAGGGCATTAATACAGCAATAAAAGTCACTTTGTTGTTACATTTTGTCTATTTTAAGTTGGAGGATAAATAAGAGATGAAAATCCTCTGCGTGAGACCTCAGCTGGTTTTGTTATATTTTCCAGCTAGTGGGAACAGTCAATTCTCACTCATATAATATTCATGGGGGTTTGACTTTTAATGGGGAGTTACATTTAAGCTTTTGTGCAGGTTCTTCATTCCCAGAGAGCTGGTTTGTATAGAGAGAAAAACTCTCGATGCTTTTAAAAACAACTAAAATGAAGCTAATACGTATAACACAAATAAAGGGAATGGGAAAGCCAAGGATTAAAAGGATATTCACTCTAAGTTTGAATAGTTACTTACCTATAAACGTTACCAATGTTCTCCTACTCAGTTACAGCTATGAATACGTATTTAAGTACATTGAGGTAAGTGGCTTACTTTCCAAATGGAACAAAATACCCTTACATTAAAGTTATAACTAGAATGACGTAGTAGTATTATTTTCACTCTGCCTTTCCAAATTCTCCTCTTTATTTCCATTAAGCATACCCTAAAAATTATCACCTTCACTAAAATTTCTAAATTAATACAATTATGTAAATAGTTACAGGTATACCACCATATGAAGGATTTGTTTGACCAAAATAAACTACTGAAAACCTTTTTATGACAAATAACTTGCATCAAATGTTTTCTGCTAAATGATTTAGAAAAAACTTAAATCTTAAGAGAAAACCAATAGCAGCTAACCATGGGTGTTTGTTGTGTTTTCTATCTAGAATCCACTAAAAATTAAAAATCTACAACAAAACCATGAGCAAAATACTCTATGAAGGCACATATAAGATTATTTTCAGAAATATTTAATTCTTCTGAAGACATTGAACTTTTTCTTTTAGACAAAAAAACCCACAAACCTGCCACACACCAGAACAATACTTCTTTTGAATTGCTTGTTTCTTCTTTTTACATTTGTATATACTTTTTGCACTATTGTTCCTGGCTTCCAGTGAAAATGTCAGAGCCTTGAGTAATAAATCTCTTTAATAATTATCAGTTAAGTTGGAAATGTTATGAAGGAAATATTCATAGTAACATGTAACCTACTCAACAAGTGGGCCCAACAAAGCACAGTATGTGATCCACTTTTCACTGACTGAGGTGTAAACCAGCAATTTATCTGAATTACATGGCAACATATAGGCTTTTTTTCTGGCCCACTTGAGCCTTTAAAATAGTGTTCGGGGCCAGAACTGGCAACAGCCCAGGCATCTTTCTTGCACCAAGCTTTCGCTGGAGAAAAGAGAAAAATACTGACCACTAAATCATCCTCAAACCATTGGATACTTTTGTTGTGTCTATTGAGATAAAGGGGATGTAAATTAGGAGTTTTTATTGTAAGATTGAATTAATAAGCTTAACATTTATGAGCTGTAATAGCATTCCCTGATGATTGTGTGCCTATATTTAAGTTAGTTTACATTGGTCCATTAGCAAATGAACCATTAGAAAATGATGCTGGATTTGCACTTTCATGCACAGAACTGTGTGACATAGATACAAAATCCTGTTCAAAATACATTACTTTTGTTATCATTACTATTAACATCAAATAGCATGTTTGGGTTTTTTCCTCACATTTTAAATACACAGCTCAAAGCCTTTTATGTGTGGGGGTTTTTTGGTTTTGTTTTGTGGGGTTTTTTTCCCCTTGAATCCTAAAATAAACAGCTGGAAGCCTCTGGGACCTTCATGCCCATGTCCTTTTTCATGGGCTTTCTGAAGCCAGCCTTTAAGGCCACAAGCTACTATGGTACGTTAAGTGGACTTGTAAGTGCCAGGCTCCTCCAGTCCAGACTACTCTTTCTTTCACTTGTGTAATCAGTTAACTATTCAAACATATAAAATGCTTTAACAATATTTTACATGGCCATAATTCTTTATGAGACTGAGAAATCCATACATTTCATCATTTGCTGAGAAAATAAAGCATATATTGCAGTGATTTCAGCCCACAGGAGAGTCATGCCTGGCTTGCATTTTTTAGTTGACATGCTACTGCTCTGCAACTACGTGATAAATACCTGCCAAGAGTATTCATTTCACATTTCTAAAAATTTATTCTTTTCTACTCATTCATTTCTTAATAATTTTGCCCCTGATGCCCCTTGAATGGGAATACTGGGAGATTTACTCTGAGAGAAGGAGTCTTACACTGAAATTCTAATGAATTTATGTTGATGGAGTACACACCACATACAAAGAGGAGTTGCAGTTAGGAAGACAGTGTTTCATTTTCCATCTACATCTGCCACTGACAAGAAAGCCACTTGCTCTGCACTCTGCCCTCACCTACCCAGCAGCCCTGAACTTTCTCTGTATTACCTATTTCTCTCAGTATTGGATAAATTGCTGATGCATTTACTTTGACTTTTTTTTTTTACACTAAAGGTGATGTTAAAGCTGCCTAATGAGGTCAACAATGTGAGAATAAACCCTCTTTAAGTACACTGAACTTTGGTTTCTCATGCTCATGGGCACATCCATTAATTCTGTTCATGAACTGATAAATCATTATCTTAAATCTAGTGACATTTTCCAGCCCACTACTCATGCTAGTAGGATCCTCCAGATCAGGACACTGCTGGGGATTATGATCAAAACATAACAGAAAACCACCAGCAAGTTTTTAATGAAAGCAGTTGCTAACACCACAGTGAAAAGAATATCAGAGTTTCCTGTGTTTCTCTAACTGATGTGTAAATGAGCTCTGAGGTGGAAAAGAATGGAAAAAAAAATCCTGACCATACTGAAACCAGACACCAATGAAAAATTACTTATCCAATGAGGAATAACTCACCCTGCTGTGACACCATGTGAGTAATGGACACTGTGTGTGGGGATCTACACATGTTGGTACATACAAATGTAATATGCATGGAAATTATGATTAGGCACATATGTGTGTCTAATTGTTTTTAAAACTAATTAATAATATCTTGTGTCGGTTATACTAATATTATGCTAATTTATACGGCTCTAGAGAGAGCATCCTGCTGGATACTATCATGTTTGTCACAGGAAGAGTTCAAGCAAGAGTGCACTCCAAACTATCCTGAGCAGATTATTTTGGTGTTTCTCCTGTGATTTGACTGAAGAAAGTAGCAGGACATTATGGAAAACTGTGTCATCCAACTGATCTTTCAGTCAGATGCACTGAAAGATTGAGATATGAAGCTACAAAACAAATTATCACAAAAATGTCTTCTGCAAATTATTATCATTATGTTAGTGAAATTCCTGTTAAATGGTGCTTCAGAAGCATTTTTTCCTTTAAGACCATGTAAAGGCTGTTTCCTAGAACAACTTCTGTGAGTGTTAGCTACTATAGACAAAGAAAAATTCAAAAGAAAAGAAACTTATTTTCGCCTTTCCCTCCAGCAGACCCTGGAAAACACATTTTATACTGAAAAACTTGCCAGAATCTTAAACTCAGAGAATGAAAGAGAATTTTAATAGAAAATCAAATGACATCTCAAGTAGAGAGCTACAAGTTGATAGTTTCTCTTATTCAAAACTTCACATGCCAAGTTGGGGTGTAGAATTTGCTTGAAAACTACAATATCATCCTCCCTTCTTCAGGCAGACATTTTAGGAGGATTAAGACTGATTATATACTCTCTGGAAATAAGCCTAATAATCTGGGCACCCAAAGTCAGATTGTATGAAACCTCTGTAGTATTTCCCATTAGAAAATCTGCCCAACTCCATAACACTGGTCAACATCTACTTTTCAAAAGAGAAGTCTGTGATGTGTTGGGCTTTTTCCTTATACCTGTCTTTCCTCTCACCCCATTTTTCTGATAATTTAACATCAGATCTAACACACAATACCTAGAACTAATCTTCTCAGATATTTTAAAAAAATCAAAGCTACACGCCACTTTCCCATGATGGCAACTAAAACACATCCAATAACTGAATTTCTGTCCAGGTCATATTGTGTCAACTGGAAATGCACGGAACTTTTTCAGCACTCATGGGGTTTTTTAAGTGCCAATATCCTTCTGAAACAGGAACAGTTATTTTATTACCACTATGTCAAATCATGCCTTTCCGTGCTATAGGAGAGAGCAAGCGCTATGTGAGTAAATTAGATTTTAATTCCTTTTGAATTTCATTAAATCAATTTTTCTTCCCTCTTACAATGACCGTAGTTTGATAAAAATACAGAATTTAAGAGTAAGAGAAAAGGTGCATTTATGGCACTTTCAAGGAGTGTAAAACTTCTATAGTAGAAAGAATGAGAATGCATAGTTCTGCTTTTCTCATCCACTGAGTCATTAATATTCCTATTTGACAAGTACTGGTCCTGCAAAATACTGGACACGTTCTTGGATGAATCAACCCGAAATCTCTGACACCTTGGCATCAAAGTAGGTAGGAGATGAATGAAACACTACACTGTCCAATGCATTATTGCAAGTTATTTATTCCCATTCTGATACTGCATGCACGGACTGCCACTGTTTGATGAATCACTGGGGAAAATGAGATGTGACAAATGGCCACTCTTTCAGCAGCTGTGTATTATGACAGCGTCAATGGAAAAAACCACATCATTGCTTCTAAAATGCCACATTTTTACCATTTACATTGAATAAGACATGAAACTCTTTAAGGGAAGCAGTACTATGTTATCATTAAGGCCTGTTGACACTACGGAGGGTGTGCTTTGAACTCTGTGCTGTCATCACTCTTAATCTGCAACTAATTGCATCCCACTCCAAACAGAGGGAAGGGCCTTCTGCACGTTGACAACATTGCCAGTGATGAAGTATTGCAACCTTTAAAATCTCATTAAAGACTGGTTCTGTTACCACCCACAACTGGCTTGGATCCATGAGGGAACACACCTGCTCTCATTAGGGCCACATGATGTCTGCTGTTAACAGCGTTTCCATGCAAATAGGGTGACAGGAAGATGAAAGCTCTGGAAACTATCTTTATCCTTCTGCTGATTGGCTTTTCTCCCTTCATTTGGGAAGTAACACATATACAATCTGTTGATTACTCCAGCTGACTGGCAGTTTCAGACATGTGGACTTGTACTGTACTCTTCAGCCTCCCCCTTCCATTATTCAGCATTTCCAATCATCTCCTAATCCACACATGTTTATTATTTCCTGCTGCAGGTAAGTCCCTTATGCTAAGCAGCCTTCAAAAAGGACTGTCTGAAAAAGTGCATTCCAAATTAATAGTATTTAACTGTATAGAGTACAATTATTTTTCCTATAGAGTTTTTGGGTATTTAGCATTATGGATCCATAGTATCAAACCAGGCTCTGTTGTTTTGTACAATTATAGAATGATTTGGATTGGAAGGGAACTTAAGGATCATCTGGTTCCAACCTCTGTGCCTCGGAGCAGGGACATCTTCCACTGGACCATGGATGTGCCCGTGAGTTAAAAAAATCCCTAGTTTAGAGCTGGTTTTATGTATTAATACACAATCCTCTTTAGCAGAATCAAGAATAGCATAAATGTTTAGATTTATACTTCTTTTTTTCCTGAACTAATATGGTTCCCTTTTTGTATTGCCTGAATACATGAAAGAATGTACTTGCCATTTCAGTAAAAGGACGTTATTGTGATTCAGTCTATCAAGGTAAACCAAATGAAATGTTCTTGAGTCTCAAAAAGAGTATCTATTTAGATTGAACTACTTTTAAAACTGTTATAAGTTAAATCAATAAACCTTTGCTTTATATGTATGGTCTGTATGAGTCCATCCAAACCAAGAGGAAAAAGAGGCAAGAAGAAAGACTTGATAAAAAAGAATCACTGTTAAAAAAGTCAACTTCTTTGGCACTTTAATTTTCTACAAGTGCTAGTTAATCTTTGAAAAGGTTTATGCTTATTCTATAGTTGAATTAACTGAGATTGTTTATAAGCAAATCTGCCTTTCTTTAAATTTTTTCATTAAACTTAAATAAAATGCTGAAAATCAGCATCACTGCTGGAACTCTTGGAGATTTCCTGGGATTTTCACCCAAGTTTCCACCAAGTCATCTACAGTAAAAACCCACCAAGAAAGTTACTTTGCATATTAAATCACTGTAACACTCACTTGGAATAAATTGCATTAAGACTGGACCCAGAAACAAAAATTCAAAAATCCACCTCCTTCTCCCTTCATCTCTCGTCTTTCAGAAGCAAATTTGCAGCCATACCATGAAAGAATGGAATTTTTACAAGTTCTCATGGATGGTGCGCAAGTGTCTCCACTCCAGCTCAGCCCCTGGACACAATAATGCATTTTACTGGATCCTAATACAGCCTGGCTTTCAGTTTGCTGTTTGCAAAAGGATTAAGAGCGAGTCAACACATTATTTATGATACAGTGCTGTAGAGAAACAAGGCTCTGAAATAGGTGTTGCTAAACATACAAGTCTATGGCATCTGTTTCCAGCATCTGTTCTCTTAACAGTTCTCCTGGCTTGTCTTTGAACTCTTCTAAAACCTTGGCATTAAAGTTCACATGACCTTTAAACCATGAACAACTTTTTTGAAAGTTAAATTTTCACACAGAAAACATTCCTGTTTCTTTACAACAAAGACAGGCAACACTGATATTATGGCCAGAATCTCCCTTTCATTGCAGGCAATGAATTGAAATATTGTACTTGTAGACAGGTTATAGCAATGTCTTCCTTATGAAAAAGGTCTTTTTTGAAGTGCATTCCCGTGAAGCCATTCAAATAACAATTAATAAATAATTAAAAAATAATACAGCAGACAGTTTTATGGAAATTCAAGGGAACATTTTTATCTATGTGCAACTCTGAGGTCATCTTGTTTGTTTTGTGAAGTTTTTTTTTTTTTAGGAGAATGATAAAAACTTACTGTCCTCCCTAAAATAGATAAAAGTGAGTCTATAAAACCAACAGAATATAAGATGATGCAGTACACTTGGATAAACTTCAGTATTATTTGTGATTTTTTTTTTTAATTTCTCTTCAGATACATAAAAAGTAACTTCATTTGGTTTTGGGGTTTTTTTTGTTTGTTTGTTTTTCAGAAATATCCATAAATAATTATGTGACTCAAAAGAAACAAGAATGGGTTGTCAGGTAGAGCTCTGTCCTTCACAGGATTGTTGCTTTTCACCCAACAGAATTTGAATAAAACCACTAAAAATTCCCAAGTAATCAATCCCAGAAGGTTCTGTAAGTTTCCAGATTATCCAGTCTCCCTCTGAACCTTCCTTCTTCTACCATTCTTTCCTACAGCAGGAAAAACTAGGTAGCATCCATTCCTTTTTGGATGTCATTAAATAAAAAATGAGCCTGCTGCAAGACTAAACACAAAGGCCTGGAAGGAATTGTCATGTTGGGGTTTTTTTTGCCTCAATCTTCAGGTAGATTTTTGACACATGAGGAAGCCCCTTTGAACATATAAGTAAGAGTTGCCAAACTACATGCAAAATCTTCCATAGGTCTGGGGATACCTGTTTACAGAGTGACACCCTCTGAGACCCGCTGGACATGTCACATGATTTGTCAGGGCAATTTCTTTGCTTTTTTGCCAGCACACCATGTTGTGCTCTGTGTAACTACAAGGCCCTCAAGCCCCACAGAACATTACAGACTGAGCATAGATCAGAACACAGCCAATGCACCTGCCTAAATTTACAAAAACCATCAGATCCTGGCATTTATTTGCTGAAGTAGCTGAGTTTCTGTAGCCACTTGCTATAATGAAACAGAAAGGGTTTAGTGCCTACATGAGTATTCTTAATGCAACCTGGTGTGGTAATAATGGGGCCATATAGTCTCTCTCTGCTGACAAACAGTTAGGAAATGGCACTTTCACAGCTACATTCTTGTTCCTTCTCCAGCTCCCTGGCTGTGCCTTATGCAGTCCCCATACAGTGCATTACAGAGCACCTTTTCACGTTCCCCTGCTTTCCATATGAGGCACATTGGAAACAATATTCCTCAGCCCTCTGCATTTAAACCAGATGTTTTTAAGAGCTCAAAGGCCTGAGCACCCAAATTCCATTTCGAAATGAAGGTTCTCCCTATTTCCTTCCCCTAAAAGTCCTGCCTCTAGAGTGAGTATTGCATGTGTGTTAATTTTAATTATTATTTTGGCAGCAAATGAAGCAGTTTTAGCCATGGGGTTGTAAAATGTAACTCTCTTTCCAAGAGAAGTAAAACAGACAGCCTCATTCACACTTTTGCCCTTTGCAAGTCACACAATCTTCAATCATTTATACAACTTGTGCTCACCGCTTCTGTGAAATATAAACAGATGGGTTCAAAACGATTTCTCAGAGAAAAGGAATTTTCATTCTCAGAGATGACTACCTGCAATATATCCTTTAGAATACTGCTCCTGAGAGTTTAAGACAGAGAATTCAATATATGCCCTATTTCATTTTTGTCAACCACATATTTTTTCTTATTCAAATTCTCCCTTAAAATCAGCTGCTTTCACTAGCTTCACATTAAACTCTCTCCAGTGACATCTAAACAGTCCCTCTTCTCTGTAACATGTTTTTTAAATTATATAAACACAAACACTGTAAAATAATACCAGATATATTGTATTATATACTCTAGAATGCAATATATTATGCAAAATATTGTATGAGGATTTTAATGTTTTGGTAAGCATTGTTTATATTTATGATACTATCTAAAGAGCACCTGTAAAACAATAAATGATTGTGGAGGTTTTGAAGGGAATAATTATGACAAAGTTCAAAGCAAGTGGGGAATATAATAATTTTAGGGACTACAAAGCACATTTTTCATTAATGCTCTGCTTGAGCAGTACACAGGAGCTTATGATTCTTGTAGCTATAGCAGACCTGTAGGTATTACCACAACATATACAAAGAAGCTTAAGAACAACATAAAAAGGTAGATTTATTGCATATCTACACTAACAACTTTATGGCAGAGTATCTTCCTGCAACCACTACCAACAGCAGTCTTGAAAAAACTCTGGCATAATTATTCTATAGGGTTTCATATGACATCAGGACATTTTATTTTGGTATCCAAGCAATTATACCTCTAAATTGCTGCTAATCGAGACTTGATTTCATTGTCAATGGACAGGCTGAGACTTCAGTGTTGTTAGTTCTTAGAATACTCGCCCATTTGCCAGTAGGCTGGGTAACAACAGGGCTCACCAGCACCTCCACAATACAGTCATTATAGGGACCACCAAGTAAGCAAAAGCATTGGGAAAGAGAAGGAAATTCAAAGAGAGGAATGAAAATGCAAAGATAACTGGGAAGGAGAGAAGAAAGGGCCCCACAGTAATACCTGCTGCCATTCTCTGGCATTTGAAAGGCTTAACATGAAAGTTGATGAATTCATGACATTTATAGGACTCAACAAAAGGTAAGCTGTGAATAAGCCGCAGGTGGAAAATGGTGATGAACCAGCACTAAATCTTTGATTAGATATAAAAATAATTTGTAACATATTTCAGAATGTCATTTTTCACTCTCTCTAAAACACAATTAATGCATAAATGTACTTATTATTACTTTATCTTCTTTTAATAACCTACTGAATGCATAAGTCACATTTGGCATCACAGCACTGTTTGTGCCTCTGTTTCTCAGGCAAATTCGGCACTTTTTAATGCTAAGAAACTCCTCTCTGAGCGCCTTTTTGCACAACCCTGCCTAAGGGCAGGGTTTTAACAGAACTGCCAAATAGAGGTGTTGCTCACCTCCTAGCTGAGTTTCCCTGGCCTTCACTCTTGGATTTCTCAACCCCACATCCTCCCCTCTCTTGGACCACTACCAGCATTTCTGCAACCAGTTCAGAACCAGCCTGGGAAGTAATTTAATTTAAAAGGGGTCTGGACAAACTTCTGAATTTGGCTAAACACACACATGCACTTACTCACCACAGAGGACTTTTTTAAACCTATATTAGATCCCCAGGCTGAGAGAGCTCTTGACTATACAAGTTTTTCTGATATTAAGTGGGATCACTGTAGGTCTGGGGAGACTTGACAGGGAATGAGAAGGAGGCAGGTTGAGACACCTTAGGCTGCTTCTGCTGTTTTATAGACTTTGGAAAAAATAAGGCTTAAATCTCTGTACAACAAAACAGTTTGGAAGATATAAAGTGCTATACACCAATAGGAGTTTCAAGATGAGTGCAATTTCCCCAGTGTGGTTCACCCCGGTGACTATGAGATTTTAACTTCCACCTTCCTCCTAACGTCCAAAAATCCTCCCTGTGGAAACCAATCTCACTTGTTCCTATAATTCTAATCAATATGTTACAATTTTTGAGGCAAATACCAGTAGTGGCTCCATAATAGGAGTACATTTGGTATAAGAGCACAGAATCATGAAGCAAGACATAGATAACAGTTGCACAACATTAATGCTGAACCAGTAACAACTCATTAAATTGATACCATCTGCCTCCCCCCAAACACTATAGAGCTCATCTTAGACTGAACACAGATCCAGTAATAATAAATGCTAAACCGTAGCCTTAAGGCACCTCATCTATAAACACTTGGGAATAGTACAGATAGTGTATCATCATTCTGGAAAATACTTCAAAGGTCTGAGAGAGTTTTCCATATGAAGTGGAAAACATCAACTCAATGTACTCTGCAGCATGGAACCTTCTAGTATAGCATGGTGACACAACTACAGCAAAAGAATGGAGAACAGATTATGGAATAAAAAAGACACATGGTAGAGTTATTCCAAGTGCCTGTATGGGTTCAATAAAAGGGGCTACAAGTTCCATGAATCACAGAGTTACCCCCTAAGAACTCTACTGAGACCCATGGGGTAGATGCTCCATGTCCATCTCCTCCAAGCCTTTGACATACGGAACTCAGATCAGGGCATTAGGATTTATTTCTTCATAAAGCAGTAACTACTGATAAAATTAATATAAATAAGAGGAAATTACTATAAATACTGATATTTATAACAAAGTACATTTTCACCAGTCTGAAAAATCATACCAGCTTTATATGGTCAAGCTAGATGGTTACAAAGCAGGAGGGGAATGTGTGTAATTGTATGAATCCCTGCGAGCATGAAGGTGAGCAGGAGGAGAAAGTACTCCAGACACTGGAGGAGACAATCCCCTACAGCCCATGGTAAAGCAGGTGGCTATGCCCTGAAGGAAGTGCCGTTGGGAGAGAGCCTATGCAGGAGCAGGTTTATCCTGAAGGACTGACCATGAGAAGGGCCCATTCTGGGACAGAGGAAGGAGCAGCATAGAAGGGTCCTTAGGGACTGACCACAATCTCCCATACCACTGCAATGCAGAGAGAGGAAAGTAGAGGAGCTGGGAATGGAACAAGCTTGACCCTGGAAAGGGAGGTAGGGGGAAGTTAATTTAATCTTCCGCAAGCTGAGTCTGGTTTGCCCATGGTGGTAATTGGTGAGTAATCTCCCTGTGTTGTCTCAACCCATTGAGGTATTCCATCCTATTTGTCTGCCCCTGTCCTGGAGAAGATTGAGGATGTGGATTGAGACAGGCTGGGTGGGCAACTGGTCCTTTAGCCAAGGTTTAAGCACCCCAGAGTTTCTTAAAGATGTTTAAATAACCAATGACAACCAACACCATCATCATAAGGAGAACAAAAAGAGGAGCATGGGACACAACATGGGACACAAAGACGCTTCTCTGTCTACCACTCAACAGCTTCATGTTAATTCATTCAAAATAAAGGTCAAACCCAAATATTGCTATCCATTATGTTTTTATTAGAACTATCAGAATTAGGAATTAATCTATTTAAATTATTGGATACTTATATTAAGGGCTCAGAAGCTGTTCTGGAAGAACTGAATAAAAACAAGAAATCAATTCACAACCACAGAAGTATGGCAGCCACATCTCAAACTTCTGCAAATTTGACTTCTCCCAGGAGCATATTAATAAGTATAGCACACTATCATATACATCTTCCTTCACAGATGGACAGGTCAGTCAAGTATTTGTTGAACACTGGTACCTCTATGCCATATAACTGATGTCCCATTAACTCTTTTCCAGCATATGCCAATCCTACCAACAGTTACTAGAAAAGCTTCACTTCATGGTAAAATTTTATTTCTTTGCCTTCCTTACCACCTAAACAATTGAAGTTTAGTAACCATAAGCCAGAATCACCTCAAAGACTGACAAATAAGCAGTGTCTTAATGCTGTCTGAAGGTGGTATTAATAAATACACTCAGAACTCAACCACAAAAAGCAGCATGCTTATATGGCACAAAAACTCTCAGCAGCAAACACGAGCACCACTCTCTTTAATGAGTGCCAGTATCTCAACATTCAGAATATACTAATACTTACAAATTCTTACTTGCATCTGTATTGAGTAATCAACGTCAAAGATCAGTGGCACCTGCTTAAATATTTTGCTGGTGAGTTACACCTCAGTTAAGAAGATAACAGTGAAATAATACCAAGGGTCTCAAGGACCTGCTTATCTCCCAAGTGGTGAAGATGAGATTCAATTCAAGATGGTCAATGAGGCTTAACACATGAACAAGTTTGCACTATGAACAAGCCAGCAAGAGTTTCAAGTTACACAAAGAGCTGAATGTCAGAATCCAAAAGGCTTAACAGATATGATATTTAAAACCATCAGCTCTACCTTTCATGCTGCACCACACAAAAATATTGCCTCTATTCTTATTTTGTAAGCAGCTGGGTGAGGATTAAGTTCCTGTAATTCAGTTCCGTATTAATAAAATTGAGCACAACTGGAAAGCATAACTGCAAGGTACCCTCAGATGATTGAAAAATTAACAAATTTTATAAAATAAGCTTATGCAAATGTCCTACTCAGCAGGAGATGTAAAAAAGAAATAATGAGAGTGAATATAGTGTATTTACTCCCATGACTATAATGATGTTATTACTCTGTGAATGAACAATGTTTCACAAAATTACAGCTTTATAAATAATTTCACATATCACTTTAGAACTTGTGTTTTGTCCTTCCATCTTATTTTCTGAGGTAACAGCATAGTGGTTGGCTCACTATGCTTTGCAACTGAAATCTATCATTTTAACCTCCCCAAACCCAAGAAACATAAACCCAAAGTTTGCCTTTGTCAATTTTGTTTGCACTACTGAAATAATGGAATACAGAAAAAGATACCTGACAACTCATTCAATGACAGTACTACAGTTAAAATATTTCCCCAAAATAAAAGCTTGAATAAACTTTGCAGCTATTCCATTCATGAGTTTATTATTACATCAATTGAGCACTCAGAATTTTGTTTGCAGTCCGTCACAAATACTTCCATGAGTAATGCTTTGGGCAAAGATAAATGGAAATGTCACTCTAGATTTTGCCAAAATGACATACAGACTTCAACAGTTTCTCACTGTGACATGACAATCATTTCAATTATCACAACTGAAATCAGAGGTGCTGCACCCCACAAAGAGAAGAGACAAATTCATGAGTCTCTTTCAACCATAAGGTTTAGTCCAGCTGNCTGTTGTTTAGTTTAGATAAGCACAAGTCTTTGTTGAAGGGCAGCTGTCACAGAATAATTGTTTCTATCCATGAGGTCTTGTGACACCACTCTCAGTTCTCACAGTTCTCATCTCACACTTTCACAGGGAACGGGTAAGATCCGTATCCAGATTTAAAAATCTTGTATGTCCACAGTAACATAAAATATACCTCAGAAATAGGTTTTGTTGCAAAACGAAGTTGCTAAATAAGTTTAGCCTGCTGCACTAAGACAAGAAGAAAAACTCATTAAGTTTCAGTCAGGTCCAAAACCAAGTAGAAGAATGATCTCCACTACACCCCAAATGAGGGCTCTAAAGATAAGTAATTTTGGCAATTAAGATAAAAGTGCAAAGTAAAATGGATTAAATGTGTATCTGTTTTCAGCTTGTTTGGACTCCAAAAACTAATCACTAACTGGCAATAGAATAGCAAAAAATCCTAATTTGGCCTGAAAGAGCATTGACACTGTTTACATACTAATTTCTTGAGAAGTTGGCTCATCTTCACATACTTTATCTTCTCCTAACCTTGAGTTCTTTTTCAGTTAGGCAATTGTCTCGGAAAATTGCCACCTTCAGGCAGGCCTGTTGACCTACATGGGTATAAAAGTGCTACAGAGTCCTAAAAGCACTGCAGTATTTTTTTTGTTTTGTTTTCAGTATCTTATTACATTTTTTTAGCCACATCTATGTCTTGTCCCACAAGAAAAAGTGGAAAAGGTTCAGCATCCAAAACAATCACCTGCTGCTAACTAGCAAGTTCACTACATTCCAATAAAGTTCTCAGCCTCCATGAAGCCACCACAGTCATGGCAAACATCCTGTATTCCTTTTTACAACAGTTGTACTTTCACTTTTTCTGTTAGTTTTTCATTTACTCATTCATTTATTTATTTGAGATACTCTGGCAGCATCTGCTTTATTATTCTGAATGTAGAATCTACCAAGTACAAGCAGACATAATAGTCGAAGCAGCATTGTTGTCTTTTAAGGTATATATGCCTCAAAATTATAATTTTAAGATCTTCAATCTCAAAAAAGACTTACTGACTTGAAAGTATCATTTAGATTTTAAATATTTAAACTAACAATAAAAAACCCAAAACTTTTTAGTGTTTGAAATAACCCTACACTGGAAAAATAACCTGGATACTCCTCGACTAGGCATAATTTGGAAAGCCAGTAAACAGGTATCTTTGTGTTCAACATCCCCTGTCCTGAAATATGAATCTATTCCCTAGTGAAATAGCCAGACAGCCTGGTAGGTAACATGCTAAGCACACTAAGTAAGAGTGACTGTACTTAATGAAGCAATCAAACACTTGAATATTTTTATACATACAGGGTTTAGTCTGGTGTAATCTACTCCATGCATTTTATTTTTTATTCTTTCTTCACTGTTTAGTTTACTGAATGCAACAGGAACATGAAGCTCTGAGATTCTTCACCTGTTTTTCCTGGATTCCAGACCCATCAATCATCATTGATCTTAAAGGTCTCTTTCCAGCCTAAGCAATACTCTGATCTCCAGGTACACAACAAAACCCTGGGGTTGCAGGCATGAGCCTATAGAAATTTCCTTGGCCTCTTTCCCCACAAAGGCTGTACACCGTCCGTAAAGGTGTACATTAACTGTAAGCACATTGCAGCTCAAAAAAGCAGTTAATATTTAGTGTCTGTGTGATGCTGGGAACAGTTAATGTCTTCATCCTACAGATTAGTTACTGAAGCACAAAAAGGCTACAGAAGGCTTACTCAAGGTCAGGGGGAGAGCTGACAGGGCAGGGAACTGAAATTATGGCCATTTCAGACTCAGATCTGGACACACAGTGACAAGGCAGACCTTCATGAAGACACTGAGAAAATCTGAAAATTTGTAGGTTTAGAGAAGGATTTGATTTACTCTCTGATCTTCTCAATGTACGTGTCTTCACTGGGTATCAGAAGAAATAAAAAATATAACCTATGTGATGTTTGTTTTCATTAATTAAAATAAATGAAGGGAAACATTCCTCTTTTGACTTAAGTCTCTCTAGCAAATAGCTTCTAATAGCTCAGATCAGCTTTTCAAATATTAAAAAGCATTATTTTCAAAGAAACAGTGAAGAGGCATTAAAAAAAAATCTGCACAGAAAATATATACAGACACATCATTGTAATCAGGTTGTTGTGCTATTAGCTACCCTTGTTAAAATGTTAATGAGTAGCTTGCCATAGGCTTGCTGAATTGCAGTTTATTTCTGAACAGGTCAGCATTTTACAGTCCCTACCCCTCTGACCCTGTTTCAGAGTACTTTGTTCAACAGTTAAAACTCTCTTAATGAATCCTGCTCCTTTCAAGTGAAAGAGTGTCACAGAGAGTGCTGCACAAGGACATATTTTAAAATGTCACAACTGGAAACAAAACAAACACTTTTTTAGACTGGATATTAAAATTAAGATGTTAAGGCTCAATTAATGCACATTCTCACACAGAAAGATACCAAAAGTAGCCATCCCAAATGCCCAATTAGTTGAGATTTCAACCATTAACCTTTTGGTGGAATTCCCTCTGTGACAGAGGTTGGAAATACGTCTTATTTTACAACCAAGTAAATATCGTTCTTTAGAAAGATATTCCTGTGCTCCTAGTCCTGCTCTCCTTACAGCATTTAAGAATAGTAAGTTCCAGATGCGGCCTTGAATGTTATTGAGGTACACAGTGAGAGGTGCATCTGAATAACAAAATTATGATAATACAATTTGATTATAGAGGGAGAAAATAAAAATAATACTGAAATACAATTACCTGGGCAGCTCTAACTGGGACCTACTATGACTTGGTAGCATATGCTCATAAATCACAACTTCTAAAAAAATTAATAAATACAAATGGTAAACTGACCAATATTTCTAAAAGTATTTCCTTTTTAGGTAATTTCTTTTCTTAAAAGGTCCATTCCTGATGTTATTTATTTCTCTTGTAGTGTTTTACAAGGGACTGCATCCTTGGATGATCCTTGAATAATTCTGCTCATATTCAATCTGTACATCTGCTCAGTCTAAGAAGACACTGAAGGAGCCAAAAACATCTTTCAAAAGAGAAAGACTTCTAAAATGAAGGAGGTATACATTAACAACACATACCTCAGCCTTTTTTTTTCCAATAAGGCACAAAAAAAGGAAAAAAAAAACACTAGTTTTCATGGACACCATTCAATTAAGTCTAGAGTTGGTTTTCAATTCTTCTGTAAAAAGTAAAAAAACATTAATTTTAAGTAACTTCCCATCACTCACAAGATCTTTTAAGCCACGTCTTTCATACACACGTGTATATATACATATGTACAGGTTTACATATAGAAGAGGGATGTTAACTTTTTCCCCCCTCTTGTCTATGTTCCAATCTTCTAAATTTTCTTTTGTTCTCAATGCAAATGGTCATTGGTTCATCTTCTTTCACCCAGGACAGTTATGTCACATCACTTGACTAATATGCATGCATTTGCCACTAAAAGACATTTTAACTGAGAGCTGTCACATCCGTCATCTCCACTCGGGCTGGTTAAAATTTTTATCTGCCTTCTTGAATTAATTTCAGCTTGCCTGAGCCCAGCAGGGGACCTTAGAGTGGTTTAGTTAAATTCTTCATTTTCAAAACGCATTTAGAGTCCTTCTATTTAGATTTTTCTCTTGCATCTAATTTTTGTTTCACATTACTGAAACAATGAGGTAATTATATATCCAGCGAAGGGGGGAGGAAAAAAAAAGCAGACAGATGAGAGAGAGAAAAGAAATTATCCAATTTTGACATTTTCCTGAAAAAAGCATTTTCTCCTTGCTTTTCTGCTTTTTATGTGGTTCCCTGTTATTTCACAAATTATCTGTAACCATAGTTAGATATGATTAAGCTAAAAAAAACACATGTAGAATGTAAAGAAAAAAATGAGAAAAGAGAACACTAATTGACAGTCAAAACAACAAGAGAATGGAAGAAACTAGAAATGAAAGATTCTGTCACCAAAATATTTTGTCCATATCATGTCTGTGACAAAGCTGAATGTAACCAAGCCATTAGCCCATTCTTCTTAAAGCACTCCTTCAACAGTACATTTTTAGTCAGCAAGGACATATATTTTTAGGTAAGGAAGTTGAAGCTGAGAATTGGGTGGGAGGGGTGTTAGTGGTAGTAAAGGACCAAAATCTATTGAAAGATACAGAAAACAACAGTGACCTGTGAGAATAAAAATGCCATGAGTACTACTGGACTCCTGGTAAATAGATCGTCTTTTGTTGGAGATCATCAGTGCGTTTCTGTATCTTCTGCACATGTTAATAAATACTAAAAAGTTCACAGGAAAACTAATCCACCACAACACAATAGCTAACCTATAATAAATACTACTGTCTCCACAAAGATGTTCATAGGATGTCTCTAAGATTCACATTTCATTTGCATGCTTGGATACTTTATGATCTTATGTTCTTGAGATAACAAGTCCATAGACACGCTACAGCTGAACAGGGGAAATTAATCTAAAACTACAGATATGACTGTTTGAAGAAGTTTTCAAAATCAAATTGACACAAAAAGTTTCAGAAAAACAAAACAGAAAAATAAAAAATTAGTCAGGTGCTGTAGAAGAGTCCAAACCAAATTACTGGAAATTTAATCTGTAGCTTCCAGATCCTTTGAATTTGAATTTTCCTTTGAAATTAATTGCCTAAAGCAGAGGAAAAGATAGTACAGGCATATAATGACTATTCTCCAACTCTGAAACTTATTGAACTTAATCTGTGTCCAGATCAGTGAAGACTAATGGATATTTTCATAATTAAACTATCTGTAACAGGTCCCACAGTCTGCAGCACTGGTAAGGGTGCCACAAACATGTGGCCCTCTGAGGTATGCTGCCTAAGTCTTGAAATTTTAAATCCTGGCAGGTTTACATACGACATGAACTCCCAAAAGGAAGTAACTGGATTTGCATATAGCAGTTCCACTGGGAAGGGGTCATGAGATGAGGAAATTCCCATTAAATTCAAAAGGAGTTCTCTACCCACACCTTTGAGTATTGTGCTGCTGTTCCTCAGGTATACAGTCAATCTGATCAAAATAGCTGCTAAAGAGAGAAAATGTATTGAAAGGCAGCTGTGTTACAGTAAATGAGTTACCATGAGGAATAAAAAAATATTGCTGGTAAATACTGATTGAAAAAAACCATTTAAACGTGTTTGTGCTCAAGAAAGACAGGCAAATTAAAAAAATCTAAATATTTTTAAGCTTAGTGGCCTTAAAACATGCCAGTCTAACCACCTGGCAACTTCACAGCTATTAATATAAATCCTTACTTAAATGGCAATAAAACCCATTGCTGACATGAATTAGTCATGCAAAGGCCTGCAGATGCACAGCCTTCTACCCAAGCACTGAAACTCTGCATGCAAAGCGTTCATTTGTTCAGACTGTGAGGCACAGAGAGACAACAGCTCCAAGACTTTGTTGTGCAACACAAGAGGTGGAGTCTTCCCAGAATTCATTACACCTATTCAATTGCAAATGCTACTCTGCTTACTACAGGACTGACCACGTTGTTTTCTACCACAGCTGAATGCGCAAAATAGACCACAGGAATGTGTCCTCTTCTTTCCTTTTATTTTCCCTTTTGTCAGATAACAGCTGTATCAGACAATGGACTAGAGGGGAAACACTGGGAGATTATTAGAAGCAATGGCTCAATCTCAATAGAAAAAAAAGCACAGGAACCTCTCCCATGTGTTAATAAATTACATAAAATAAATCCAGTGTAATACGTTACAATACTTACTGTGATTACATTTTAAAGCATGAAAATTTTACCTTATGAAAAGATTTGACAGGAGTACTTGAAATAACAATATGAATTTAATAACAGGAGTCCATTTTGGAAATCACATTTAAGACCCTTCTCTATATAACAAAAGCCAACATTCCTATTTCACAGGAACATAAAACTTTCAGCCACCTTAAATTTGTGTTGGTTCTCATCAATATAGAAAGATAGCACAAAAAGAGAAAAAAAAGAAGAAGAAGAAAGAAGTAATCAGTATAATGCTTGAAATTAAGTATATATTTCGCAGAAAATTCCACTGACAAGGCAAGATTTATAGTAGCTCTAAGTTCATGAAATTTGGCAACTTTCAATTTCATTTATCCTCCTGCAATTCTATGGATGAGTAAGAGCAACATTACAAGAGTACTCTTGGATCCCAAAACCCACTTCCAAAGGCAACATTCATATGGCGTCCCTGTTCTCAAAGCTGTTCAGATATTTATCTCCCTCCATCTCTCTCTCTGAGGGACTACACATAAAAGACTCAAGCTATAGGAATTTAAGTCCAATTGGCATTAAAAAAGTCTATATCCGAATATAAAATGCATCATATCTGGGAGCCAAAATTGTTCAGGCATTTTCTGAATTATGGCAAAGATTATTTGACATATCCATATAGTGCAAGGTTAAAGATTAGTTAATACAGCTGATATTCACTTGTTAAAGAATCTTATTCCTTAGCACTTACTCATTTAACTCCAGAACAGGGATTTAGTTCCTATTCCTTCCAGAGAATCACCCTCACCTCAATAAAGCTACATCATGAGTTACAGTAGCCAAACTAGACACAATCTATATACAGTGCTTTGAGGCAAAACATGGTTTTTAGGGCACAGCCCAATGCCAGAAGGAAAGAAGTGCAATGAAGAACCCAAAAAGTTGGACTTGACAGAGGGTATCTAATCTCTGTGCTTCGTCTATTCTGTCGGGGCAGGTACAAATGAGAAAGCAAAAGCATGGCCCTGCACCTTCTTTCTGTGAGTCGACATGAAATCAGCTTTTCCTGTACTTTACTCAAAACACTGGAAAGATAAGAAATATAAAGGACTACATGGAATCTATTTTCTTATGTTTCTGCTCCCACACACTCATATTGGAGATTCAATATGAGAAATATATAACAAAAAAATTAAAAAGCATTTGTTGAACAAGGTTAAATGCAACTCCTACGCATAGCAGGGAAAAATCACAGGGCCTTTCTCTGTAACAATTGTAAACGTATGCCAGCAAGACCCAGAAGACTGGATAGATTAGATTTGTTAGCAAATAACAGGCTGGATTCCGTCATCCTTACTCATGCTGAACAGCACTTTTATCAGCTTTTATTATAAAGTAAGGTTCTGTTCAAGAACAGTATGAATTCCCCATCGCCCACAAAATGTGCAATCTTTTTGCATCAAAGACCAAAGCTGAGAATTAAAATGAGTAGAAAAATCAGATGCCTTTCATATGCCATGATCAACTGTCCGCACCTGCTAAAATTCCCAACCTTTCAACACACTGGTGGACTCTGCCAATGCCTCCTCTGCCTCCACAGCATCACTGTACCTTGGCTCCTCCAAGCAGCCTAATGAAAAGCGCCAGGCGGTGACTTCCCTCCCTCCCCCTGTGCCTTCCTTCTCAGCCAGCTATTTGGATTCAAACACGCACAGCTCATGCATAAGCAAACAGGTGCAAGGGACGGGTCTGCCAAACCCCGAGCAAGCACGAGGTACACATGTATCTTGCTGATTGTGGCATGCTACTGATAGAAGGCGACAAGGCCAGACAATAGGTGGGGTCAGTAGGTGGCTCTTTGATTTCCCTGGCTCTCCACAGAACAGCAGCATGGGAGTCTGCCTATGGGGGACGAATGCTGCCTTGCTGTGAAAGACATGAAAGCACCGGGGCTACAAACCCAACAAGCATCCTGAACACAGACTTCCTTTCTTATCAGGAAAATTGCTAATGCAAATCAAGATGTATTCACCCACAAGCCTTGTCTGCTTGTGAGGAGATGATTAACTGTGAAAACTTTGTAATAAAACAAATAGGTCTGTGCGTATTATGAGTTTCCCATATAAAATGAGAGATACTCCGGTAACCAAATGTAAAAATGGACTATTTTCCATCAGAGGGAGATTTCAAGCACAATCTGACCTCATCAACATGCGCTGTTACACCTTTACACTTTTTTCCTTTTTTTTTTTTCATCTGACTAGGCTTTGAGTTGAGACATTTCAGAACACTTCAGCAAACACTCAAGTCCGCTGTCTCAGAACTATTGATTATGTTTCGATGCTGTTTGGTTAGTGAACCAACATTATCGCCGTCTCAAAGCACACATCCACTTTCAAGAGTTTTTGTGTAGCAAGATGACAAGTTCATTAAGATATAAAAGCCAAAAAACCAACCCAAACAAACAAGACAATTGGTTCAATATGGTAACAAGGAAAATTAGCTGATATGCCTGAATTAAAGCCACAACAGAATCTGGACCAAGCTCACCAGCTTAACTGCCACAGTGCCAATTTACAACAGCAACAAGTACTACTTGGGTTGTTTTGCACATCCACCTGTTTCTCATTATAGTTGGTTCTTAGCCACATATTCAGAAAGTAACAGCCACTTTTAACACATTTTGCTCTGAATTACTGTGAAATAGTTACCAAAGTTTACATAGTAACATATCACATATCCGAGTCATATTGTAAAATATTGCTTTAAAAAGAACAGTAGAGATTCAGAGTTGAACTACCTAAGTAGAGGACATTCCTTGACTACTGCACTCAATTAGTTCAAACAGTCCATTCGCAAAACCTGTAAAAATCCACAATCATTTAATTAAAATATTCAGAACTTTACAATACAAAAGAAACATGTGTACCTCCTATGACAGAATAAACCCCAAATATTGGGCACATATGATGATGCAAAAGCACCCAGATAACTCCATGTTCAGAATGGGACAGTAAATTTAGTAGTAGCAAAGAAATTGTGAAAATTATTTAGATAAAACTTGGTATTTAAGTGTTGAACATTATTTAACACTAAGCAATCTTATTTGACAATTCTCCTTCTAGAAGGTGTAACACTATTTCACATATTGAACAATTCTCACCTCACCTGTAACATGAGCCCTAAATTACCTGCAATATGGCCTGAAATGCCATGGGAGCACTATTAAAACACACACTAGTGGGGTTGCTGCTGATTCTAGAACTGGTTTTAGTCCTATGTCTCTCACATACAGTTTGCCTCTCTCAGTGGAATTCCTAAGTGCAGACAGTCAAATTTCAGACTGATTAATGGACATTTGTGCTGGCAAGGTACACAAACAGTGGAAACTCCTCCCCTTTTCAACCTTTCTCTAAAATAGTTCTAAAATATCAACCAAAATGCAGCTTTTCAGTTGAAAAACTTTTCTGACAAATTGTCAAATTATTAATGAAAAGAATATTTAACTTTCTATCTGCTTTTAGTTATCTTCATTAGGCAGACTATTAAGATTTAAATGACAACTATGCCCCGTAAACTCTGACAGTTTCTTCCCATGATGTATTTTCTAAATGTTTCAAGACAGATTAAGGTAAAACAAAATAAACTATCAGAAGGTAACGACAGCTCATTTTAACAGCATGGTCCAATAAACCAAGGCATTAATAAATAATTACATCTCTCTCTCACAAATATCACCAGTACCAGGGGACTTGATTTAAATATATTTGTCATAAGATTAAGCATCAAAATAAAGAAAATCAGGTTTTATTTCCCCTATGGCTAAATTTATAAACTTAAATAAAACTGCAAATCCGTCTTTAGAACTCCAGTAACCTCTATGCTACTCATAGTTACCCAGAACTCTATGTACATTCATAACATCTTTCTCCCTTCACCTCCATTTTACTTCAAAAGCTAAAGCTAATGACCACTTGAATTCTCTGCTGTTCCCTTTGGAGGTTGAATAGCAATGGCTTACAAAGCTTTAAAAGCAAGTTACTCATAGTTAGCTTTGTTGCAGTGACAAATACTTCCCCCTTCATTTTGATGATCTCAAACTTTATACAGCAGAGCAAGCATTTTACCCAAGGTAAAAAGGGACTTCTCACACAGTATTTTTGGCACAATGCAAAAACTGTATTAAGAACAATAGTAGAAACAGATCTTCACCTGTGTATGCATAAAACGTAATACAAATGGATAGTCGCTTTTTTATTGTCCAATGTTCTTCACAAATACAATGTAGAAATAATAATGCAGATATAAAAAGACATCCAAGACATACCCAAAATTTCATTCAGAAATTAAAAGGGTGTTTCAGTACAGGAGGCACTGCTGACTCCTCTGAATAACTGGCAAGTTAACCAAATTATAGAACTTTTACTGAACTGAACTTTTGATATGAATTTACAACTACCTTTTTCCCAGTTTTCACTCATCTAAGCACATATTTAGACCAAGTTCTGTAACTCAACTTCATAGTTGTCAAACCAAAAAAAAAAACCAAACACCAAAAAACCTCAAACAAACAAACAAAACAAAACAAAAACCCCAGATGCATGCAGAGTTAGGTTGATTAATTTTAGTTTCAATTTGTAAGCTATTTAATCAAACAGCAGATGAGACGAACACTTTTGCAAAAGTAGTTTAATTAGAGCAGAAAGCCATCAGAAGCAGCAGGCAGAAGAAGGCTGTTACCAAGCAGTTTAATGAGAGCAACAAACATAACTCCCCTAACACACGAAAGGACAGCATCACTCGTCTGAGTAACGTTCAGCAGAGTCTCCACAGTCACTCCTGAAACTTCCCCAGCTATATTATTTCATAGCATGCATAATCAGTAAACACTGAGTTTGGAATATGGCACCATTGGTGCTACTCATGGGATTTTACTCAAGGATGCAGCAGAAATGAGCAATCATTCAGCAAGCCTGCTTGGCCTGCCACTAATTTATCATGGCTTACATCTCATGCCTGCCAGCAGAGCCGAATTCATATGTTATTGTCCCAAACCTGTCACTTTCTGGACTGCTTTTTAATCTTCCTCCTCGAATTACATTCAGAAAGGTCACTGATATCCAATTAGAACCTTATCAAAGATGCACATGCAGGCTGGATTCAGGCTTATCGAGAATGGGTCATAAATCCAGAAATTGCACATTGCACAGTACCATTACCATAATGAATAACTCACATGGAAAAAAGTGTCAAAAAATACCTGTGTGTTGCCAGGCAAGTGTCTGACTGTGTTTCTCCATAGTATACAGCAGGTGAATGAGTGAAAGAGTTATTTATAATTACAGGAATGACGGAAATCAAAGATCATCAAATCCAGTAACACCTTGAATTTTATACAAAACCTGACATTGTATACATTTCTACAGAGACTTCCCTGCTCTTTTTTCTTAAGTCTCCCAATAGGTTTCAAGATGATTTGTAAACATTGCTATCATTAATATACCAACATCTATTGCCTTTTATTCTGTCTCAGTGTCTTTGAAACTTATTAAGAATCACACATGTAGTCTTTTATCAATTAATTTGATCAAGGTCAGAACTTCAAAGAGGAATTGGTTTTCAGTCTTCTGATTCAGTTACATCAATATAACCCATACAGACATCCGTGCTTTTCTAGTACTGACCTTTGTAAAAGAAGTTTTTTTCCATATGCCACCAATAACTTGAGAAATACTGAAGTGTACAATCCAGTTGAACAGGTAATGATTTGGTAAATACAGCCTAGGACCATTAAGACTGAAAGGCATTAAACACAGACCAGACTTTTTTTCATGGCTAACGCTTCCAAAATTTCATGCAGTTCTCTATTTTGACAAAGTGCATTTTCAATATTGTCCATTCCAGAAGCAGAAAGCAGCATCTCTTTGTTACTAAAACCTCCCCTTATTAAATAATCAGCTGGAAACACGAAGCATTTTAAGTCCCTCTACAGTTGTTTACAGGAATGACACTGATTTACAAACAGCATCAAACAATGCTCTCAAGAGGATAAGCAGGTGAAAGAAGTGAGTAGGTTTAAGAACACCAGTAGGAACCATTCACTCTTTCTCCCACTACACTGCTGAATTCATTGGTCAGTATCCAAGGAGAGGTCCAAGAAGGGGAAGATGAATATGGAGCTGTCTCAAGCCTCCACAAAGCAATGTAAGTCTTAAGATTTTACCCGCTTCAAGAATATCTATCATGGAGCTTCAATATCTAACTATAAGTGAAAACTTTTTTTTTTGCACCACCCATTAGTTCATTCCTTCTCTCCTTCATTTGACTAAGTAGGTTATTTTGCCCTGAAATTACTACAAAACTATTCAGGATTCCAGATGCTCCAATCAACGTATCAATGAAAGTAAAGTACGCATTAGCCCAGTGACTGTGGAGATGAGCCTCCAAAGCAAGGCTGGAGATACACCCACATACCTAGTCCAAACAAATTGCTTGTCCATTGTGACAATATCCATTCTATTTTAAAATCAGTAAAAGCCATAATTAACATTCCACAGCTACTCTGAGCAATCCTATGTACTAACTAGGAACACCTATTGCCTCCATCTACTGAGCAAGCCCCTTCAGTAGACAACAGTGATATTTTTGCACTGAGGTGCATTACATAACAGAGAATTGAATATATTCTTGCATATGGATTTATTGAAGGCTCAAGCTGGATCTCAGTAGCTCATAAAGAAAAGTAGACATGGTATTTAACAGCAAACTTTGACATGAAAACCCTTGCCTCTCAGCTTTTCTCATAATAAATAAAGCATGTTTTCAGGTCTGATAATATAATATTTATGCATCAACAACACAATGGCACTTACTCTACTTAGAATGAAAACTAAGATGCAGGCTATTAATGATTTTTTTCCACATCTTTCATATTTTTTCTATGATTTATTTTTTTCATAAGAACAAGCTTCTGAATTTGGTATGCATATTTGTAATGGCATTCAAATAAAGATCTATACAAGGACTTGTTTTAACTGCGGTATTTGCACTCTCATAGAAAGTATAATGCACTGAAAGCACATTTTTAATAGCCTGGATATTACTGTTCATTCCTGGAACTTAAAATGAGAAATATTTCACAACATAACATATATGTTGCTCACAAAAGCAATGTATTTGAATCACTCCTCCTTTCCCAATTGTTTTCTGTTTGGACTTCCATCTGACCATGAGGAAGTGCAGATATACCCTAGGAGGTTTTTATTATTAGATGTTAAGGGCAACACCTGTAGCTTTGTTCACACACGCATTAGAGGCTGTCAGAATCTGCTTTGATTGGAAAGTAGTTGGACTTGAATCATAATTGTAAAAAAACAGGCAAAAAAAGTTATTTGAGAAAGGCTGCTGCTGTCAAACTTAATGATAAAGTAACAAAACTGCAAAGACTTTTAAACTCACCAGAGCAAGAGGAATGCTTAAGAATGCTTTGCCCTGTGGTTGCATATGGAGAGTATTTAGCTATAGATATTTGTATTTATATTATTTTAATGACTTGCCATGCAGCAATAATTTAAACTGAAAGATGAGTAAAATCTGCTTTAAAAACAAAAAAGGAAAAAAAAAAATCACAAACCCCACACTAACCATAGCACCCAAGTGTTACGAGCAGACAATCCAACACACAAAACCCCCAGTGCATCACAAGGAAGTCTGATTGACAGTCCCCTGTAACAGTGCCAGGACTCACAGCACAAGAGTTCAAATGTAAGTTCTTTGGGACAGAGATGGTCTTTTTGTTGTGCCTTAACATTATTTTCGACATTGGACAGCTATTTCTCTAGGTCTCAGTGTACTATAAATTATAGTTAATACTAATAAAATCCAACTTTCAGCATAGAGTAACAGATCTCCTCACTGGTAATCATAAGCAGAAAGGTCACAAATTACAGAGTATGGAGCATGAATTACCGGATCCTACCCAGAGATGTCTCCTTTAGGTCAAGGTTAGGGGGTACTGGAAGCACCACAGCAGTTATTTCTTTCTGTCAACAACGTCCTGCTCCTGTGATATATTAAGGACTCAAGGCTCTGGGTCACTTTTGAACCCTTCATCAGTTATAAATTCTCCTTAATAATAAGCAGAACTCTGTTAGCAAACATAATGATTTACAGTAACAAGGATGCATGTACCATTTTTCCAGAATAGACTGTCAGTTTATTTTATAATAGCTAGTATTTACAGAGCACTTTACTAACATAAACTAATTAATTATATCCTCAACTGTTTTTATTCAAAATTCTAATGATGTAGTAAGTATCATGAGCAATCATCAACTGTCCACCGAGACTTCCATGCTTGACTTACAGCATCAGATGAGCTCATAGAAAGCAGCCAGCAAACACAGCAAAGTCCAAAAGGATCTTTGTTTACTTCTACCACCTAATTATGTTCTTCAACCACTCCTTCAGCTCCTTTGTTATTCTTTTAAGTCCATGACTAATTTTAATAGCAGCAATTTTTACATTAGACTGCAGACTGCATTACCACTCTGAACTCATTTTTCAAGAGCTTGTAACTCAACCTTAGTGTTTTGCTTAGGACCATCAAGTAGTAAAGAAATTCTCAACCTTGATTCAAATCAGACTCAAGATTACAAAAAAAAAAAAAAAAAAGAGAGAAATCCCACAGAAAACCCCCTAAAAGTCAAGAATTCTGGAGTTACTGCTTTTGTAATCTACAGTGATTATTATTTTTTGCACTCATATGTTGGAAATTATTTTCTGACATAAATACAACTTTTTACAAAAGAAGTTTTGCAGGGGTACAAAAATGGAGGCATTTATTATTCTTCTGCATATCCCAGAGCTCCAGGGGATTAAAGCATTCTCTCTCTAAAAGCAAAATCAGTGCCTTCTAGCTATGTGTCCTATGGTGCTTACAGGTATTGTTGTCCTTCTGGTGGAATTTCCAAGGAGAGAGGAATATTAACTATAGATACTCATTATAGCTGGCTACTGCATTTCTTGGTAAAGGAGGAAAAATTATCAATGAACAATTAGACTCTACAAGACCTACAATATAAAACCAGTACTAAGAATTTTGAGAGCAACTGAAAACAATTTGCACTGGAACTTTTAGTCTGAGATGAGGGAGAGGGGAATCAGTTATTTAAGCAGGGTATTGGTAATACAATCATCTCTATATTATCCAGTGCTCTTAACCATTCATTATTACAGAAATTCAAGTGAGTAAACCATGTGCCAATTCTGTTTACATCAGAAAGCTTTAGGCTTTAAGAGAGAATGACAAGAGGAGGAATATACTAAGCATGAAGACTGTAATATATAAAAAGTAGGTGACAATTGAGGTCATGCAGATTTCCTAGATGGAAAACAATTTGGCCCAGGGTCATTCTGTATCCTCTTAAGTACTGTTCAGAGAGAGATATTCAACCAAGGATTGAACAAGAGCCTCCTCTGTGTTACTCTTAGCTTGGGCTCCCCAGGGCTAAAACTACATTCCAATGTCTCCAAATTGCAGGAGCCAAAACAATGTCCAGAGGACCTGAAAAAGAACATTTTATTGGCCTTAAAGAGAAAGGAACTGTCTATAATAAAGTTTTATTTAAATAGATCATTTTAGGGTCAAAATAGTAGTTTAAATATCAAGTCTTTATTTCCAGCAACCATTGCTTTTAAAGTAACAAAATTAACACAAAACAGTACAGTCATAAGAAAGATGCTGAAGACTGGGCAACATTTTACTGTCACAAATGATTATTCCACTTTCTAGTCCACAATAACCAGGTTTTATATGCATTGAAGCCAACTTAAGCACATAAACAGCACTGGAACACTTCAACAGACAGCATAAGGAGTACTACATGCTCAAAGGCAACACTCTTCAAGCCAAAGTTGCACTACAAAGCTAAGATTGCTTTTACAAAAAAAAGAAATATTCCAGTAATATAGA